>CAUYQV010044643.1:0-20696 GCA_963574575.1 Galagoides demidoff | reverse complement strand
GCCCGGCCATTTTTTGGTTGCAGCCATCATTGTTGTTTGGCGGGCCCGGGCTGGGGATTCGAACCCGCCACCTTAGGTGTACGTGGCTGGCGCCTTAGCCGATTGAGCCACAGGCGCCAAGCCGGAAATCAGGGCTTTTTAATGGGAAATCTTCTAGTTTTAAAAGTTGACACTTGATTAAACAACAATGTTTGTCTCACACCCTGCAGTCAAAAGAATACACTGTGGGGTCCTCTGCAATTTGGGGTGAGGCTTTCCCTCTAGATATAAAAATTCAAACATTGGATAGAACAGGACCCAGGCTTTTACTGTTTGGGGGAATTTTTCATAAAATATACTTTTTATTCTAATGTATCAAAATTCTCAAAAATTAGGATAAAAATTATAAATGCTTAGGTATTTTTGTCATTAATTTTGTTCACTTTAACATCACTTTCTCTTCGTGTGACAGAGGACAGAGAGATTTGAGATCCATGATATGGTCTCATCTGGCAAGGCAGCTATGAGGTGAACACTGTTGCTTCTGAGCGCCCAGCGTGGTGGCTCTCGCCCGTAATCAGCACCTTGGGAAGTGAAGGCAGGAGGCTCCCCCGAGGCCACAAGTAGGAAACCAACCTGAGCTACCAACCTTGACGTAGAAAGACTCATCTCTAGAAAACAATTTTTAAAAGACCAGCCAAGTGTGGTGGTGCACAGCTGTAGTGCTCGGGGGTCTGAGGAGGGGGATGGCTTGAGCCCCCAAGTTCGAGTTCCCAGTGAGCCAGGATCAGGCACTGCACTCCAGCCCAGGTAACAGAGCAGAACCTCTCCACTCTGCTCTTTTCATTCATAAAACTTGGCTTTTAGTTTCCCCACCAATATTTCATATGGATGACTATGTTCACTCCATGCCACGTGATTTTTTTCTGAGTCATTTCTAGTCATTAAATAAAAGAAATCTTAATTTGCCCTTTAAACTAGCCCTCAACTTTCTTCTGAAGGGGGCCAATTGGGTAGACAGGGAATGGGTCTTAACCTAGAGTTCAGGGACCCATGAGGAAGCTGGAGCAGGGGGAGGGGCTGTGCAATTGCAGTTATTGTAACACCTTGTGCAGAGCTGGATTGGGGTATGTGGCGGGAAAGGCAACCATAGCTCCTTCCCGGAGGGCATCTGACTCTGCGCAGGCGGGACTCCAGCCCTCAGTCCTCAATCCTGAAACAGAGCTTGGACAACATTCCTGAATCTTCAAACCTGTTTCTCCCCAGGCCTTTGTTCTATCAGAAAGCGGTAACTCGGGCCATTTGCATCCAGAATGAGTCACCAGCAGCTGCTATGCTCATCCCTGTTTATGCTGTCTTATTGGGGGTGGGGTGGCGAAGGCACCCGGTCACGCTCTGTAGTTCCTAACACCTCCATCAGCCCTGGCTCTAAGTGGTTCTTTCTTAAAAGGTCCAAGCCCTTTTTGCCTGTTGCAAAGCACCTTTTAAACACATTATCACTTTTTATGGGACTTAATGATCTCATGCTAACAATTACATGTCAAGAATATGTACAAATAAGAATAGCATGGGGGCCTTTGTTTGGTTACAAAGGCTTTCTGGGTGGTTCGAGCAATGGCTGGTACTTCTTACTAGATGGCATACACGGGGTCCAGGGCTCCAATGCTCTCTCTTATCATTGTTTGTGGGAGACAATGCACAGGGGAGCTTTTATAGTGGGGCATGGGGAGCCTGGAGAGACCGCATCAAGGGTCACTACAGAGCAGGTGTGGGGTCAGGCGGCCTGGACTCAATATCTAGACTTGCAGCAGCTCCTGGGGTGACTGGGGACAAGTTGTTTTGCCTCCCCAGGCCCTGAGCTCCTCGCCTCCTAGATAAAATGCTCAGAAAGGGAAGGGAAAACAAGAATACACTTGATCTTAGCCAAAAGGCCAAGAAGCGATATAGGAAAACAAGAATAAACATCCATGGATAACCCAGCAGGCCCAGGTCCCATTCACCTTGATATTATCGCTTGAAACCTCTTACTTATCCTCACAATAGGACGTTTGAATTCATGCCTAAGGACACAGGACTTGCAAGTGGCATGGCCAGAATCCAGGGCTGCATCTCTAGACTCCAAAATTAAGCTTTGTCCTTGCATGATTCAGTGCTTCTCAAACTCTGTCAATAGGGAAAAGAAAGACCACTTACATCAGTTTGCTAGAGCGGCCCTCACAAAGGATCACAAACTGGTTGACTTAAAACAACAGAAAGGCCAGGTGTGGTGACTCACGCTGGTAGTCCCAGCTACTCACATCGCCAAGGAGGGAGGGAGGATCGCTTGAGCTGGGAGTTAGAGGCTACTGTGATCTATGATCGTGTCACTATGCTCCAGCCTGGGGACAGAGCCAAATGCTAGCACTAAAACAGCGACAGCAACAGAAATTTACTGTCTCACAGGTCTAGGGGCAGAAGTCCAATTCGTGGGTCAGCAGGGTTCCTTCTGAGAACCGGGAGGGAAGGGTCTGTTCCTGCTGCTCACCTCTCTGGTGGTGTCAGCAATCTTTGGCATGCCTCTGTTCGCAGATAAAGGCCATCTTCACATGGTGTTCTCTCTATGTGAGCGTCTGTGCCCAAATTCTCCCTTTTTATATGGACACAAGTCACATTGGATTAGAGGTTCACCCTATTCCAATATGACCTTATCTAAACATAACCATTTACATCTGCAATGCCCCGAATCCCAAATAAGTTCACATTCTGAAGTCCTGGGGGTTAGTACTTAACACATTTGGGGGGACACAATTCAACCCCTAACACTACCCGCTTCAGGAGTCTGAGAGGATCACATGTGCTATCAGATATAAGCATAAAATGTTTTTGAAAAAAATTGCCAGATGTGGTGACTCAGTCCCAGCATGATCTTTAAAATTCACACAAATTGAGCACTCAACTCCATGATTATATCACTGCTTAACATCAAAACATTTCCCAAACTCTGCGAGTAAAACTACTGAGCCAGAAAGCTGCTCCATGCTGACCCTCAGGGGCCAACCCCCCGTGGCCCAGGCCCTGACCTGCGCCTCTTCAGGTCTTGGATGACGCTCCCACCCACATGTGAAAGCGCTGAGAACTGCAGGCCCCTTTAAGGAGCCATGTTTAGCTTAGTAAGTGTGAAGAATATCGATTTAGACAAGGCTGAACAAAAAGCCATGTGGATTAAATACAAAGAAGAAATCTGGAACATCGCTGACCAAACTCAGCCACAGAGCAGGCCAGCATGGAAACGGCACTCGCAGAGAGCCCTGGGGAACCGCACGACTCTCTCTTTCCTTTTTCAAGAAAATCAGCGTCAGGCAAGCACAGTTCATCCTGTTTCCCCAACACAATGGCTTTTGAAGAACACGCTTTTGAAGTGCAGGTACCGTGGCGTCTGGGGACAAAGATGATGGTTGTGGCAGTAATAGGCTTCCTAACGCACTGATCAGATTCATATTTTCCCATTACAGTAAATGTGCTTCAAGTAATAGAACTTACTGGCAACACGAACCATGGCCATACTGTTCTTTTATTTCCTAAGAAATAGCATTTTCAAAAGTGACAAAGGACTCCCTGACAAAGGCCCAGTGATGGGAGTGAGAATGACCCAAGTAGTGAAAAGGGCTGCTCCGTGTGGTTACATCGCCCTCCGTGGTTCACGAAACAAAAACAGGTCAAGCCCGAGCCCTTCCACACCCTGAGGACCGACTGCCAGCCCAGCAGGGAGATGTGCTCAGCCAGGACCAAAGATGCACAAGGCTCAAAGACACACCAGCATCAGGACAGCACAGAAAAAGAAATGGCTTTCCACTCTTCTGGGCTGAAAACACAGAGACTGGCCTGGCACGGCGGCTCATTCCTGTAATCCCAGCACTCTGGGAGGCTAAGCGGGGTGGATTACTTGAGCTCACGAGTTTGAGACCAGCCTGAGTAAGAGCGAAACCCTGTTTCTACTAAAAATAGAAAAACTAGCTGGCATCGTGATACTATAACGTAGCTTACACAATATTCTCCTGTAGTCCCAGCTACTCAGGAGGCTTGAGCGTAAGAGACTGAGGTTTCTGGGGGCTTTGATGATGCCATGGCACTCTACCTTCTACCCAGGGTGACAAAGTGAGACTCTGTCTCAAAAAAAACCAAAAACGAAAACACAGAGACCAGGATGTTCTTTCCCTCTCCCTGGCTCTCTATTAGGAGAGACACAAACTTCCCAAAGGCATTCGCTGTACACCTATCTATCAACTTTAGCTACAACCAAGGAGAAAATATCTCCAAAGGAGAGTTATCCTACAGGGGAAAGCCTCCTGATACACCCGGAGAACACACCTGGCCCGTGCCCGGGCGGCAGAGGGGCTGCAGCTCCATCCAGGAGAGAACCCCATGGAGCCCTAGTTTCTAGAAGCCATGCCAGGAAGGAACTGAATGCTGAGGTCATTCATGAGACATGGGGTGTTCGCAAACAAGGGTAACCAGACCTCTGAATAAAGCATGTGACGCAGAGGACGGTGGTCTGCCAGGGAGGGCAGGCGAGGGAATCTGCAGAACTGGAGCCTGCCTGGGAGGCTCAGGCCCCTTTAGCCCCAGAGTGGCACCCCCAAAGCAGAAGTGACTGTACCCATCTCTGGGGAGACAAGCTTTCCCAAAGCCTGGAGAGGATGGCTCACGGGATCCCCTAACTCCTTTTGTCCTATTCCACCCCTGCCAAAGCTGCTGCAGGTCCCAGTCATCCTGACAGTGGAAGGCAACTCTAGAAAGTACCCCCTAACGATGGTGTCCTCTAGACACCCACATTTCTCTGAGGCAGACACCACAGTGATTTCTACAGAGCAGACACCTCTTTAAGCTCACTCTCTTTTTAGATCCCAGCCTCCCCCGACCCGCTCACCCCAGACCACAAGGGTCATCCTCTGGGCAGCTAAGATGGACAAAGAGGGCCAGACACTCAGGCGGGGTTGGAGCCACTGGCCTGGGGCCCACGTGCACTCTGGACCACATTACATGCTCCCTGCCCAGGTTTCAAGCTCGAGTGAGAGCTCTGGGGACACGCATTTTAAAGCAATTCTGTTATAGTCTGGTTTGTGGCCTAGTGTCTGGTAAGTTCATTTTGGGTGAATTATTGCTCTCAGTGGCTTATTAATTCCCAGGGAAGAGAAAATAATTTAGTTCCTAGATCAGCAAAGTGGAAGAGCAGAGCCCAAACACGGTGTCCTGCTAAGGGCCGTGTCCAGGCTCTGGGCAGCAGGCAGCCCTGCCGGCATCTCTCCTAGCCATTCTCTGAGCGCCTCACAGAAAGCCAGTGGGATTCCTGAAACAGGATGAGATGGAGCCACAGAAAGCAGGGCTCAGCCTAGTGGAAGCAGTTGGGGGGGCGGGGCCCGGAACACTCTGAAGCGGGAGGGAAATGAGCAAAGAGGTGAAATACTGTATAATTTAAACGCACTTGGAAGACTTTCCTCTCCCAAGTTGTTTAGGGCAGAACACTATGGCGGTTCCGTTACAAAAACCCAACTCTCCAAAGAGAAGAAGGCAAGGTCGCCTGGTTACAGACATTTCCTTCCCACATTTATCCCCTAAGGGAGTGGCCCTGGGCCAGGGTGTTTGCCCTTCCATCCTGCCCTAGGGACATCTGGCAATGTCCAGAGATAGTTTCAGCGCCATCAGTGGGGGTGCTGCTAGCATCTAGCGGGCAGAGACGAGGCCGCTGCTTGACATTGCACAGGGCACTCAACATCCCCTGCGCCATAACTACCCCGCCCAGACGTCAAAGTGCTGCTGCGGAGAAACTTGCCTCTGAGAATAAACGTGCTGCCCCCAACTCACCTGCTGCTAGAGCAGACACGGCAGCGTACACAGGAGGGCTCACGGGGATGGCGGGCACAGCTGCGACCGAGGGTATACGTGAAGTCCTGGACTGTCCAACACTGATTCCAAGAAGACGTGCGCTGGCCTCAGGGGCTCACTGCACTGGTTATGAGCACCGTCTTCTTCTCTTTTTTAGACGTAGTCTCACTCTGGCTCCCATGTCTAGGGTGGCATCATCGTAACTCACAGCAACCTCAAACTTTGAGGCTCAAGCCATCCCCTTGCCTCAGCCTCCCAAGTAGCTGGGACTACGGGCACTTGCCACAGTGCCCAACTAGTTTTTCTATTTTTAGTAAAGGTGGAGTTTTGTTCTTGCTCAGGCTGGTCTTGAACTCCTGAGTTCAGGTGATCCACCCGCCTCGGCCTCCCAGGGTGCTGGGATTACAGGTGTGAGCTGCCGCACCCAGCTAATGAGCAAGCTCCCTCTCTGACACCCGCTAAGTGTCAAGTGACAGGCAGAGGAAGCTAAGTGGAGCCTCAGTCCTCTGAGAAGTTGCCATCTGAGATGGGCAGTGACGACTAGGCAGAGACATAAAGGCGGGATGGAGAATAACTACAGAGTAAGTCATGTGCAAGCCGGGACGCTGAGCATCCTGGGAGGAGCAAAGCCACAGGTGGGCAGGTGGCACTGAAGGGACGTAAGAGAATAAGGACCGGGGAGAGCTCCATCTGCACCCCCACCTGGCCACTGCCTTTCACCACGTGGTTCCAGGCTGCAAAGATATGGAAGGCACATTCCTCATACTGCAAGTATTAGCACTCAGTCCAGCATGATAAGATTCACACACAAATAAGCAAAATGCCAAAATACCAATCCAAGAGGGACGGCAAGTCGTGGTGTCACAGTGTTTGGAGCAAAGATTGATGGCTGCTTGTGGTAGAATGTGCCTTGGCATTGGGCCTCAGAGAGTGGGAGCAGAGCTCCCCTGAGAGCCCAGAGGGGTGACAGCAGGGGTGTTCCATGTCCTGTGGACAAGGCGCTGGCTGAAGGTGTTTGCACTGGTTTGTCTTGTGACTGCTCAGCAAAGCTCTCAGAGCTCTGTGTGCTTCATTTTCTCTCTCCTTCCCATTTCCAAGCAAGGAAAGCACATCTAGCTACTGTCATGAGGAGCCACACAGGGAGGGAGGCCCTGTGCAGCTAACGGCCGCCTTAGGCCCATCCACGAGGCTCGGAGAAGCCTGCACTTGTAATCCACAGGCTCCCTAACCGTTTTCTCTTTCACACGCCTCAGCCTCACCCAGGAAGAGCAACTCTGAAAACTACCCAGGCAAAAAGCCATACGCTGCAGACGCACTGATAACTCCACAGACAGAATCTCGACCAGGGCTGCGAACAAGCGGCCGGACTGGCCTGTGAGCTTTCTCCTCCACAGTGCACAGCAGAAAGGTCAGCAGCCGGCCACAGAAAGAGGAGAAGGGTCCTGAATAAACACAGACAGTTTAATCAACCGTGGAGAAATCCAAGAGCTGCCTGAAAGTGCTTTGTCAGGAGGAGAAGGGAGGTCCCTGCCCTCAGAGGAAGGCGAGGAAGGTTGGAGGTCACTGCAGCTGACCACAGAGGCCACCATGGAGGCAGTGACGTTCCCTGGTGGGAATCGCAGTGGGAGGACTCAAACACAGACGGGCAGGGAGGGAGAGGGGAAGCTGGCATTTGGGTGTTTTCCAAGGACCTGGCAAACAAATGTTTCCTAGAAAGAAGACGAAAATTTAGCTCACCAAGAAGAAAAGACTGTCTTTCCAAGCACTATGATTACTTCCTTCAGAGTGAGTTATTCCTGTAGGCTTTTGTCCGTCATTTCTGATTCTGACTCCTCAGGATATTTGAAAACGGGTTTATTCAAATTACATCAATGTCCTTTACTTGCATCTAAAAAATCAAGGTCAAGCTATGTTGATATGTGAAAGGGAATGGAGATGAATGAGGGCTGACTCCCCGTCTCTGGCCCTGTAATTACTTTCTTTGTAAGCCTGAATACCCAATCAGATGGACGCCTTCTCAACACATTTTGTCATATTTATGAAATACCTTTAAACAATGGAATCTGGAAACTCCAGCAACATTTGTGTCCAAATATATCCTACCTTGTTTATGTATTTAATTGAAAATTAAACAATTCTAGATGAACTAATCAATGGTATCACAGAAACTGCATATTTTTAGGTAATTCTTAAAAGCATTTTGCAAACCATTAAAGTAACTTGATATCACACTATGTCTCTAAAAGATATTTCTCAGCTATGAATAGTATTGGAATAAAATCAGGGGTAGCATTCAAAAGAGCCTGCAGCGTGAAAAAGTCTGCATGAGAATTTAGATTCCACTAGAAAATCATTTCTTTTAGGACAGTCTCACTATTCCCTATTGCCTTAGGTAATATGGTTGGATTGTTCTCATTCCAATTAAAGATGCAAGTCACTAAAGACTTTTTAACTTCATTAGGTAAAGATTTCTATTAATGTTATCAAGCATCCCTGGGCTTCTAATCAGACATTCTCTTTAATCCAGAGAACTATCACTTTCGAACCTTCTGATTTTGTATGGAACAACTCTCATCCCTACATAACGACTTTCCCTTCTGTGATCTAGCCTGACAAAATGCATATTCTTTTATGCTCGGTTTATTTTAGGTCCAGGCCTTTGGGCCCAATAATTTGTATCATAAAACAGTTGTGCTGTTTTTCCTCAATCCTTGAGGATTAGGAAAAACTTAAACCAATGAAGGGATCCTGCCACCTAAAGTTTCTAAGGAGGAAATTACCTTTGAATGAGTGTGGGAGTTACCAAGAAAATAATTTTCCCTTGAAATTAGCTGTGGGTTCACAAGCGGAGCGTTGAACAGGATGTCAAGGGATGTGGTAACTGGCACATGAGGAAATGTGCTATTTTCAAGATGAACAAGAAGACCAAGGCATATTTTCCCAGTTTATCTTTTCATTTTAAAAAACTACTGAATTCACGCCCTCCTCAATTGCTCAGGGCCTTAAGGATACAGGGGGCAGGGATAGCAAAACACATCTGGTGGCCAAAAAAGCTCCAGGGATCATTTTTGTTTCTGTGTATAGTTACCATTCATATCAAACTGTAGGGTTCGGTTTTCATGGTCGTCTGGTGTTACAGTCCACAGCACATAAAATCACAGAGGGCACGACAGGCAGGCAGGGAGTCCTGACCTTGTCCTCTGAGGGAGACACACAGCAAGCCCAGGCCTTTAGACTGGCTGTCCGGCCCGCCTTGCCTCTTCGCCTGCCTCTGCTGCCCCCTAGCGGACGGTCGGGGACAGCGCGGGAACCGGCCTGTGGGGTGTGGGGTCCGGGCTCTGGGCTCCCGGCGCTCGCCTCCCGGCCCCGTTTTCAGGCCCATTTCCTGGAGAATCAAAGGTCTCTGCCTGGGGTACTCTGGAGCCTCCTTAGGATGAACACCTCCATTTCAGGGTCACTGTCCAGGGGCCTTCAGTCTACCTGTACCTGCCCTGTTCCCCAACTTGCGGGCACCTTCCCTTATGCAGCCCCCGCCTGAGATACGCCTTTCCCAGGAAGCATACCTTATTCCTTTTTTCAGTCCTGCAAACTGTAAAGCACCCACGGAGTACGGTGCTAGCGCACGTGCTGCCGCTATATAAACCCCTTGTGTTTCCCAGTCGCTACTTCCATTCATTCGTGGGGAACCTGCTGGGTGCCAGGCCCCATACCAGGCCCTGGAGACAGAAGAAACTGGGCTGACACTTTTGCTTGGAAGAGCTCGTAGCCCAGAGAAGTGGCCGTCGACCGCCTTGTGACTCGGTCCATGCTGCTTAAGAGGCAGCGGGCGCGGGGGCCACAGGGGAAAGGCACTGATTTCCGGCAGGTTCTCGCCACAGCAGACTAAGCCAGCAAATGCCATGTCCAAATGACCCGGGTCAATAAACGGGGCCCCATCCTGACCCCACACACCTCTAGAACACCCTCTGGCTGGTCTGGGAGCTGTGGGTGACAGCTGTGTGTTTTCGTCCCTGCCCAAGTCACAGTGCGCTGACTGGACCAGCCCTGTGGACGTTGCTAAGAGGAGGCAGACAGCGCCATGAGCGTCCTTAGCTGACAAGCCACATGATTTCCCCGCTGCGACAGCTCTTGCCAAAGCTCTGTTCTGCTTTGCTCACTTCAAGCCTCGCTTAATTTTTTGGAAGCCGGGTTTCCACACTGCTGATTCACAGAGATGGAAGATTCAGAAAGAAAAAAATGTAATTATCTCAAATGACTCAAGAGCCCTCCTTGGCTCTGCGATCTGTGTACAGACTTGCACTTTAAAGCTGTGGGTGATGATACCATCGTCTGTGTAGGAAAAACTGGAGGGAATATAGAGTAATGTTCTGCTAAACTCGTGACTCTTGGCAAAAATTAGTGTAGGGAGGGTGGATTCTCAGCCCTGGTCTGACAGTTGAATACCTGATCCACATGTGGAGATGGCCAGCTTCCTGGGGACCTGGGCCCATCTTAATGGTCTCTCTAGCCGTGTAGCAAACATTTGTGGGACAAATGGTCCTCCCCTGAGTCCTGGGAGAAATGGGGATTAGGAAATTAAACCTGTTGACAGGTAGATTTAAGATTTTTGAGCACATAAGAAAAAATTTTTTGCCTGCTACAAAACAGCAGAGAGAGATGACAATCAAAGGGTAGGAATCATCTAAGGGAGAGAAGAAGCAGTGAACTGCTCCATAGGAGGCCGACTGGAAAACAAGTCTCCCTCCAGGCAGCATCGGTCAGTGCCAGGGGCCCTGGATGCCCTGTGTGAAGGGTGACCTGTGCTCAGTACCAGGTAGTGATGGCCCAAAGGCTGCAGGGCATGCTTCGGGGACAGCACTGAGCTGTGCTCAGTGCCAGGTAGTGATGACCCAAAGGCTGCAGGGCATGCTTCAGGGACAGCACTGAGCTGTGCTCAGTACCAGGTAGTGATGACCCAAAGGCTGCAGGGCATGCTTCAGGGACAGCACTGAGCTGTGCTCAGTACCAGGTAGTGATGACCCAAAGGCTGCGGGGCATGCTTCGGGGACAGTACTGAGCTGTGCTCAGTACCAGGTAGTGATGGCCCAAAGGCTGCAGGGCATGCTTCAGGGACAGCGCGACAAACACAGAGCCCCTGGGAAAGGGGGCCCTGGTGGCATCCGCTGCAACCAGCCTTTCCTCCCCTCCCCAAAGGACCACAACTGTGTCCCCAAGAGAGGGAGGGCTAGTGTGGCTGGATGTGGGGCTGGGGGCCGGGAAGCAAGCCCACAACTCTGGGAATTGGCCTGAAATCCTTGGTTTTCCCTGAGGCTACCATAGCCTGAGGGAATGAGAGGCTTACTGTAAATGTTGTTCACACTTCAGATTTTGCCATTTTGATGGCAACAAAATGCCAACAGCAATTTTTGGAGGGCAGTGCACCTTGCGTTATCTTCCTGCACCCCAGCTTTGGTTTCCATTCAGTTCTCATTCTTCCTGCACTTCCCAGTTTTGTCTCTGTGTGCCCTCAACAGCACCCATAATTCATTCAACAGATATTGATTGAATGTCTGCTCTTTACCAGCTAATTCTAAGTACCAAGAATACAATGTCAGTGAAGACAGGCATGATCCCTGCCCTCAGAAGACGAGGACCCTAATCACATACCCGCACAGATTAATGTGACATTGCAATGTGTGGGGCCCTGAATATATAATGAGGGGATTTGATTTAATAAGGGATGTCAGGGAAATCTCTGAGGAAATGATGAGTGAAATGAAATCTGAAGAACAAAGGATGAACTAGGCCTTGCTGGTCCTGTGCAGCTCCTGGCGTGGGATGGCACATGGTTTTCCAGGTCATAAAAGATGGCAAGTGTGACTGGAGCAAGGAGGGGCCACTCCTCTGCTCCTATGCATAGGAGCCACCGAACCATCTAAGAGGATGGATGCAATGTGCATTTTGGAAAGATTTCAAACTCCTTTTGGAGAACAGTTTGGAAAATATTATAAGTAAGTGTCAGATTGTAAGATCAGTTAGGAAGCTGTTTGATACAGGTGAGCTGGAGACTCAACAATGGAGGGCAAATGAGGAGGCCAGGACCTGGGGATGGAAGGGACAGGCTTACAGCATGGCCCATACCTGCGAGATCTTCCAACAGCCTTCCCTCTCATAAGCCCCTGTCTTTATGGACTAGATCAACACGGAAGCAAAAGCACAATATTCTCTTTTTGCTTTCAGGTTTGTCTTAAGGATGTCCCTTTTGGCGTGTCCCCAGGAATACCTTCATGGTTTCTTTCTGGCTTTCTCTAAAAATGAAGGGAAGAACATCATGATGCCTGGGACATATCAACTCCAAGGTCAGAGACTGCAGTGGTGATAACCACTCAGATTACAGAACTGTCAATTTTCAAGCTCCCATGACCTTAACTGAGGGGCTGAGGAGCTGGGATTAGATCCAGAGCCTTTCATGCCCCTGTGGGCTGCTGTAGCATTTGATCTGCTGATTGAGTTCTCAGAATACATGTACGTGTATTGTCCCATTAACCAAAGTAGTCTTCTCCCAAATTCTCTGAGGCTGCTGTCAAGATTCTGGCATCAGGGGAGAGTAAAACCAGCTACCAGATGCCTTCATCTGCCGAGGACCCTGGCTTCTGTGAAATAGTCAGTGATCCATTCCACAAATGGTGTATTAGTGTGGTGTTGTGCCAGGCACCAGGTATCAGAAGACAAAAAAATGTGTCCTACTGTCCAGGAGTTAGGCCTAGTGAGCTGCCAGTGAAGAGAGCCCAGGAAGAGGCAAAGCACGCTGGAGACCCCAAGGCCAAGGACAGGCGCTCTGCTCTGCTGAGTTGGGAAGGTTACCCAGAGGCTACGTCTGAGCCAGGTGCAAGGGTGAGCGGGAATTTATCTTGTGGAGAAGAGGAAATTGACCATTTGGTTTCAGGCAGAAAAAGCAGCTCCTACAAAACCACCTAAGAGTAAGGTGTGGCCAAAAAGAGGCCCCAGGGTGATGGAGGGGCTGTATCAGGAGGTGAGAACGGAGGTAGAACTCTAATTAGGGTCATCTGAGGGTCTTAATTACCTGCTTTGGGTAATACACTGTATTGGTTTTCTGTTGGTACAAAACAAATTACTCCAACTGAGAAGCTTAAAATGGCAAACATGTATTGTCTTTAGTTCCCCTGTGGGTCAGGACTCTAATTGCACACAGTAGGGCTCTGGTTCAGGGTCTCCCAGGATGTAATCAGGTCAGGTTGTACTGAGGGAGGATCACCTGTGGGGCTCAGTCCCATGGCTGTTGGCTGGAGACATCAGTTCCTTGCCACATGGGCCTCTACCGGGCAGCTTACCGAGCAGTTGGCTAGCTGGGGGAGAGACAAAGGAGGGAGGCTTTTTGTAACCCAAACTTAGAAGTGACATTCCATCGCTTTTGCTGTATTCTATTTGTCAAAGCCAGGCACCAGGTCCATGCAGCCCACATTTAACGGGAAATTGTAGCAAAGCACGAATACCAGGGAGTGGTGGTTATTAAGGGCTATTTCAGAGGCCGCCTACCACATACACCGAGCGCTGTTTAGGGCCCCGTCTCAGCCTCACTCCATTCTGCACGACTGATATACAGAGACACGTAATTTCACTGCGTATTAGCTTGTTTGGGTTGATGGGTACATTCTGGTCCTTAGGAGCCCTGAAGAACAATGTGCTTCATTTCCCGTCTCTCCCTGAGGATTTGACACAACCCACTTGGCATCACACTGTTATTATTAGAAGGATTCAGCCAACAGCTCCCTGCGGGGGGGAGAGATGAGTGGAAGGTAAGGCGGAAGAGAAGGGAAGTGAACAGGCCCTTAAATTTAATAAAGAAGAAGGTCACATGCCCACTGCCAGCTAGAAATGAGTCTGCGCGGAACTAGCATCCTAGCTGGCAGCTAACAGACACGATGCCAGCTCGCCACGGCTTGGCAGCGCCCTTGGTTTTCCCACATGTGACTGAAAATAGCTAGCATTCATCCCGAGGGAGTGCTGCTGAAATAAGTCACTTCTGGGAGCTGCACTTCAGCGCTCATTCACGTTGTCTGCAATTATTCTGCTGAAATTAGATACAAATTAAGTTGCTACTTCCGGAACTCTTTCTCCGCTACTCTGTGACAGAAGGAAACTGATTTTTGAACTCTGACAGTTTAGATGTTGCTTCTCGAAAATAAATGTGATGCCTGATGGAATATCTAAAAAGACCGAAGATTGATATTATCTCCTGTGAGATCTAATCCCTTCATGAACCAGATTTTCTGATTTTCAAAGTTGAGTTTAGTTGCTAGGCATACAGAGTGATGGGCCAGCAAAGTTACCTGGGCAGGGGTGCCTAGCCCAGCTATGAGATACCCTGTCTTTAAACTCAGCAGTAAAAGAGGGAGCTTGCCTGGGACTGTCCTCTGGGATGTGGGTGGATGATCCTGCCTCCCCCTTTTTTTGTAGTTGCCTGAAAGCTTTCTCCGACTTCACATACATTTGGACACAGAAGCTCTGCTGTTTTTTTTTTTTTTTTTAGAGACAGAGTTTCACTTTATCACCCTCGGTAGAGTGCCATCACAGCTCACGGCAACCTCCAACTCCTGGGCTTAGGCGATTCTCTTGCCTCAGCCTCCCAAGTAGCTGGGACCACAGGCGCCCACCAATAATGCCTGGCTATTTTTTGTTGCAGTTTGGAGGGGGCTGGGTTTGAACCTGCCACCCTCGGTTTATGGGGCCAGCGCCTTACTTGCTGAGCCACAGGTGCCACCTGCTCTGCTCTGCCACCTTATTCTGCTCTGCAAAGCAGAATAAGCAAACATACATGAACACAAACCGTGATAATCATCACTTAGCTTACAGGTAGTGGGGGCACTGGGGGTTTTCTGCTACGAAAGCCCCCCCCCCATTGTACTATCTCCTTAATAAAACAGCATATTCTTTGACCTGCCTTTGGAAAAAGTAGGTGAATTTCTAAGGGCCTAGCTGTGCCTGAGGCTGCAGTAGCTTCCAGGGTAGAACTGTTTTTCTACAACTTTGAATTCCCAGTACCCTTTACAGAAGGCAAAGAGTACTTTCCTCTCATTGTTAGAGACATTAGTTATGAATGAAGCACATTCAAAATTCCCCTGCCCCTGCTTTTCACCCAGCCCACACATCCCCACCCTATATTCTCATTCTGATCTGGTGAATCTTAGAAATGACACATGAGCCTTCCTGGTAACCTTTCCTTCTAGTTGTAGTTTTATTTTTGAGGGGTTTGTGGGTGTATGTGCACATGATCTCTATCATTCTCACATGAAAAAATGCCAGAAGGTCCCCTAAGCAAATTCTTAAGAGAGTGAAGCTCTACAACTTCACCTTAATTTTAGGATTTATTTCATTTCATTCCTTAACTTTTTAGATTATTTTCAGTGTCTCCTTTTCCAGAATTCTTAGGACTTGGAAAGAAAATGAAATGACGTTCAATGAAATCAAAGTACCCTGAGTGATCTGAAATGAACTGACGTCGGCAAGGATCCCCCAGACACTCGAGTCTCTCTCCCTCCCGGGTATGGTGAGTTCAGCTCCACGTTTATTCCGACAGAAGAAAGCAAAGGCAAAGGCTTTAGTTGGCCCAAATCGGGTGACAATTCTTTCCTAGGCAACGCTGTTCCTTCCCAGCATGATCAGCCTGAAAACAACTGTCTGGAGAAGCTTCCTTGTAAGTCCCACCCTTACCTACGAAGGGGAGAGCCTGCCCTGCACAGGCCGAGGCTTCGGGGAGAGAGCTGAGCGTCTTGGCAGAGGCTTCTCTCTCCAGCCTTCCCCAGCTCAGCCACTGCAGGCCCCAATCCTGCAAAAGCCAAGCCACGTTCCCTGAGCAGGGAAATGCAAACTCAGACCGACAACACTGAACTTCAAAAGACTGCACACAGGGGAGGAAGGCTGAGGGTGTCAGCGTGCAGCAGGCCAGAAGGCTGCCTCGTTTATTTTCCCCACCTAGGAAACGTTTCCATTAACACCCTTTCCCTTCCCTGGTTTCGAAAAATAAAAATAAAAAGCGGTCGGGAGAATGAGAACGCAGGACAAAGAGGAATAGGGCGCTCGCGTTCCCTCCCCTCTTCCCTGGCGGGTGGAGCAGCTGCCCGGGGTTCCCGTGCCCCCCGCGCTGAGCGAGGGCCGCCCGGCGCCCGCGGCCTGGAGAAGCTTTAGCATCGGGACGCCTCCAGGCCTCTCGCTCCCCGCCCCAGCCCGGATAAACGTTCCGGTGACCTTTCAAGTTTTCAATTTAATCAGTGGTATCACTTTGAAGAGGAAAGTCCTCCCGACGCTCCGAGCTGGCAGGGATGGGGGCCGCGCTCCGCCCCAGCCGGGAGCGTGTCCAGCTGTGCCGGCCGGGGCGGCCGCTGAGCTCCGGGGCACGGCCCGCGCCGGGGGCCGCAGCTGGAACGCCCTCCCGCTCCGGCAGCAGCTTCCCCGGGCCCAGCCTGACGGGGCCGGGAGCCGCCCTGGGTTCCCAGCAGGCTGCCCCGCATCCCCGGACCGCGCGCTGCCTGTCCCCGCGGCGGGAGCCCCGGACGGGCCAGGCCTGCGCGTGCTCCCCCTCCAGGGCCCAGGGCGAGCACGCGGCGTCAGCGGAGCCGGGCTGCCCTGGCCTCTGTCGTCCCGTTTCTTGGCAGCACGTTAGGAACACTGCACCCCTGGAAGAGAGCCGCAGAATGTTAAAGTCGCAGGCTCCTTGCGGAGCCTCTGCGCAATGCCTCCCTTTTACAGATGAGGAAACTGAGGCCCAGCGAGGCGATGAGAAAGGCAACCGAAACTGCTTCTGGATTTCAGGAGCTGGGACCTGATCCAGCTGGTGTTGGCAGGGTTAGGCTGTCCTCCGGTGAGCACTTATCAGGTATCTGGACACTATGGGCTCCACGAACGTGTGGCCGCGAGTAGCGGCGACTTACACGTAAGAAGCAGTGTTAACTGTGGCCGCCCCAGCCTTGGGCACAGAGCAGGTGGACCTGGGTCTGAAGTCCTGCACGACTTGGTGATTTGCCAGACTAAGTTACTGGTTGGATGGCCTTAACTTCACTACGCCCTACTTTCCTAGTCTGCAAAACAGAGATAAAAAACCAGGCTAAGGTCCTGGGATTTAAGTAAGATGAGGTACAAATTGCTTAACACGGTCCCTGCATATGGAAGGCGCTCAAATAAATATTCCTGCGAGGCTTTGGGAAGTAGAAAGTGGCGGGCACGTAGGCGTTCAGGAGACAATCACCGACCTCGTTTCCAGGCAGAAGTCATGCGGAACCAGAGGCAAGGTGCTTCCACGTGGGGCGCTTGGGGAGACTCACACAGCGCTACAGAATCTGGCTGATGAGGAAACGGCTCTGTTAATCTTTCCTCCAGCTTCTCTTGACCTCCTGCCTCCCTCCAGCCCTCACTGTGACTCATAGTGGCTGCATAGAGACATCCGGACCTCTTATCAGGGTAAAATGTGCTCGCGAGGCGGTGTAATTCATGTTTTAAATCCCACTTTATCATAGGGGCCTCTCTCCTCTTTTCCTGCACAGGACAGGAAGGAATGGAGTTAAGTGAGTAAAAGGAATGGTGGATAAGACGCTAAGTGTCAGATCGCTGTAGTCTGCGGTCATAGACCAGCAGAATCAAGATCAGCCGGGTGGAGTCGCTGGTGTTAACAAAGAAACGGTGAAACCCACAAAGGACAAAATGACACCAAGGTTCAGAATCCATCCATTCTACACTCACCACTGTGGGTGAAGGCCTTATACGCTGCAAGCACAAGTTCCCACCTCAGTAGGCAGGGGAGGAGCACAGGGGGCTCGGGCGCCGGAGGATCCCCACGCAGCCTCCCGAATGCACGCACCATTTACTGCCATAGCAAATAGGGGAATATAAATGGATCTGAGAGGACAGGAGCATGTGTTGACCGTGTTTTTGATGTGGGACATCCAGGTGAAGACCTTTAGGAGAGTCAGGAACGTGGGTGCCCAGCACCGGAGTAAGGCCTCGAGATGCCCACTGTGAATAGTCACCTAAAGGTGGTCGCAGATGCTGGGGCAGGGCTGAGATGGCACAGGACAGGAGTCCGAATGAGAAGCTCGTGGAGTCATGAGAAGCAAACCTTTCCAATAAGAGCTCCTGAGGAGTGGAGGAGGAAATGGAAACAAAAGCAGGAAAGAAGTGGCCCAAGCAACCAACAAGACTGTCCAGGTGGGGGAGGCAGTCAGGAGTGGGAGCCACAGAGCTGTCCAGCCAATGAGCCCTGGAATGTGTCCCCAGAAACTGACAATGAGGAAGTCATTGACAACTCGGCCTGTTGGTTTCAGTGGCAGGTGTGAGGACAGAAACCAAATAGGTCAGAAGCAGGAGTCAGAGAAGGGGAGAAGCAGGGTGGTGTGTATGAACCACCTCTTCAGGAGAGTTACTTGGGCAGGAAGGGGGAAATCACAGCTGAAGGACGAGGCTGAGTGACTTTTTTGTCACTGTTTCTGTTTTGTTGTTGTTGTTGTTGTTTTGTTTTGTTTTTGCCTTGGAAAACTAGAAGACAGTTGTAGGGAAGGAGGTGTGGAGGGCTCAGCAGAGAGGAGCAGGCTGGGGTCCCTGTACAGCCCACAGCACCACCACAGTGTGAGTGAGAGGAAAGGGAATTCCAGCCCCTTCCTCTGCCTTCCTGCTTTTCCTTCTACTGTGCAAAAGGAAGACGTGCGCTTGGAAGGTTTAGGAACAGACTCTCGGAGCTGATTATAACAAGCTTGGTCTGTGGCAGGATGGATCTAGCCAGGGCCCCAGTCTTCCCAGATTCAAATCCCCTGAATCTGCCCAGTTGCATGTGGAGCTGTGCTTGGTGCTACACTGATGTGAAATAGATACCATTATTTCCAAGCCAGTCAGGACTACGGGCAACAAGCAACTGAAACTCGGCTCTCACCAGCTAACCCAAAAATAGGATCCAGGGATTTGGTAAACTGGGTAGACTGGCTTGAGGCCTGGTTAGATTTCGGGGGTTTAAAAAGTGTTGTCAAGTATAATAGGGATAATATTTTGAATTATCAACATAGTTGTAGAGCATGTGAACTTAGTCTACTCAAAGCATTGATCTGCCTAAGAAGGCATGAAAATGCTTCTAGATGGCATGCAAAGAGAGAGAAAAGGTCTGCTTCTGACAATCAGAAATAGTTTCACAGCAAGGCAATGGCCGCGGAATTCACACTCTTCCCTGGAAGATGGACGTTCTATCACCTTCCTCTTCAAAGGATCAAGGTCTGAGTTTGGGTAGACTATACCTTGGGGGTTTACGTATGGGAGACCTAGACAGGGAGAAAGGGGGAGAGGGGATTGTGTGAAGACAGAAGCAACAAAATAAGACAGGTGGCCTGGAAGGAAGGATTGTGTTGGGAAAGTATTGATTAACCACAATGGCAGAGGAAGACCTTATCCCCATACCCGCTCCAGGATTGTGAAAGGAAGAGCCTAGTGTTGGTCTGGCAGAGGGAGAGTTATGGACTTTGAAGCTGTGCTAGATCCCCATGTAGCCCAGACTCTATGCAGACCTATCAGCAAGTCTGTGGCAGCTTACTGGAGATGATTACAGTAGCAAGGGGACTCAGTGGTGTGGGCTGCCAAGAGGACCCCTGGAACCAACTAGTAGGAAGTCACAGCCAGAAGTCAGAGAGTCTATAGCAGCTGGAAGAACAGAGAAGAAACTAAGCCAGCCAGGGAGTGCCTTTGGGAACACGGCCTCAGGCTGCCTCAGAGGGAAACCAAGCTCTCCATCTATAGATGTCCATGTCAGAGGCTGGTGGTGCACTCAGGTCAGGTCATATGCCCAAGGACCAGTGCAAGGCCAAGTGTTCCCTTCCTCTGAACACCATAAGAACACATAAGCCACACACTTCCCTGCCGCTTCTACCCAACATACCTTACAGGGATGATGGTCAAAACATCTAAAAATCTCTACAAGCTCAGGTACTAATGAGTCTGAATGGAGGTGCCTTGCTATGGCCAGCCTTAGCCTTTTAGTGGATGTATTATGGGGGGCTTAAGGATAAGTTCCAGGGAAGAGACAATGGAGGGGGCTCAGGGAGCTCAGGGCAGAATCTAGTTACCATCTGCTCCATGTGTATTTCTGTATTTTACCAACCAGGTTGCCATCATGGCATGCGCCTGTTGAATGTTGACCGTGGGTCCACACAGCATCTTTATAGGGGAAGTAGGGGATGAGGGAAGTCATTTGAGAAACTGAGTATGTTCTCAATGAGGGTATTGGATTAACCAAAATTTAAATCCCTTCTAACTAGTGGAAGACCAGGTTGATTATAAACAAACTAGAAAGATTACTTCTTATTGGTACACCCATGTTGCAGTTTGAGTGGAATTGACCACCTGTTTGCTCTCTGCTGTGTGAGCTTCACTCCTCAGTAGCTGCAAGCTTCAGTAACACTCAAGGGCAAAGCGGCTCTTTCTCAAAGGGCCAGCAAAATCCCTAGTCAGCTTCTCGCTGGCATGGCTTTGGTCATGTACCCCCTCTGAACAACTTCTAGTTGACTATGCCTAGATTGCATGACTACCTCTAGCCTCATAAACTGAAAGTGGAGTGAGGGTGGCTCTCCAAATGAACATCAAGAGGCTATTAGCAGAAAATGAAGTAGCCACTGTCGGGCAGGCAGGTACCCAGAGGCACAACACTGCTGCCTTCTGGGGGTTAACTTCTTTTTCTTTTTCTCTTTTTTTAATGAGACAGAATCTTGCGCTGTCACCAAGGCTGGTGTGCAGTGGTGTCATCATAGCTCATTGCAACCTCAAACTCCTGGGCTCAGGCAATCCTCCTGCCTCAGCCCCCTGAGTAGCTGGGAATACAGGTATGTACC
>CAUYQV010044636.1:0-56496 GCA_963574575.1 Galagoides demidoff | reverse complement strand
ATCTACCATTTGATCCTGTAATTCCTCTGTTAGGTATATATCGAGAAGACCATAAATCACGCTATAATACAGATATCTGTACCAGAATGTTCATTGCAGCCCAATTCACAATCGCTAGGTCATGGAAGAAGCCCAAGTGCCTATCGACCCATGAATGGATCAATAAATTGTGGTATATGTACACCATGGAATGCTACACAGCCACAAAGAAAGATAGAGACTTTGCCTCCTTCATGTTTACATGGATGGAGCTGGAAAATGTCCTCCTTAGCAAGGTGTCTCAAGAATGGAAGAAAAAGTATCAAAGCACAATCTTAAATGCCCATCTTACTCATCCTTCTCATTAAAAATAAGTCCCTGGGGGAACAAAAATCAGTTTATATGAATTCCATATTTTTAAAAATTATTTATTTCATGCTATGTTGCATGAGTACAAGATAATATTAGCTACATGAAATTTAAGTTGAACTTAAAAGTACATGTTGGATTGTTTCTCAGAAGGATGGAGCTGAACTAGAGTTTGTAAACTTAAGCCTTTGTTTCAACTGCATGTTTTTAAGACATAAATACTTTCTCTGAATTCATCATTTAAAAACATCAAAGTCAATACAACAGCTTACCAAGCTTAGATTCTTGCTTACCAAGTATTGTATTTGTCCAAAATCAAAGTTACTTTCCTATAACAAAGACAACATTCAAACTTCTTCTTCACTGAATATTAAAACAACTTCTAGGAAACATAAAATTTAATTGTAAATTGAACCCAAGTGAATCTGAATGTGTGGCAGTAATCTATCTGTAGTCCCATAATTCCATTCATTTAAAAATATCTTTAATAATTTATCTTTCTAAAGAGATTTGGTTATTTCTGGCTGAAACTTCTTAAATAATATCATGAAAGCATTTTCTTATGCTTTCATATTTACACATTGAAATATAAGTAGTTACTTTTATATTAAGGCAGCCATTTATCAATATCAAAATGTCAATTATAATATCAATGACAAAAGATCAGAAAAGCACTTTAAAAATAAAACAATTTAAAATTACAGACAAGAGTCATGTGACAGCGGCTTGTAGAGGACCCTGTCTTTGAAGCTGTCCCTGAAGTGACAGCAGAGAGAAGCGGGCAGACCAGAAACCCAGGCTTGGAGATTGATTCTGCAGGAGAAAGGGGTTCATCATGGTAGATGACCTAAAGCGATTCTTGTATAAAAAGTTACCAAGTGTTGAAGGACTCCATGCTGTTGTTGTGTCTGATAGAGACGGAGTACCTGTTATTAAAGTAGCCAATGATAATGCTCCATAACATGTTTTGAGACCTGGTTTCTTATCTACTTTTGCCCTTGCAACAGACCAAGGAAGCAAACTTGGACTTTCAAAAAATAAAAGTATCATCTGTTACTGTAACACCTACCAGGTGGTTCAATTTAATCGGTTACCTCTGGTGATAAGTTTCATAACCAGCAGCAATGCCAATACAGAACTAATTGTCAGCCTAGGAAAGGAACTTGCTCCATTATTTGAAGAATTGAGGCAAGTTGTGGAAGTTTCTTAATCTAACAGTGGTTTCAATGTGTACCTTATGTTCATTATAGCAACATAATATCAATCCAACAGTCTTTAGATCATAGTAATACTTTCATCCATGTGCTCCAGAAAGGGCCCCCTTTTCCACCTTATACTAAAGAAAGAGCTTAAAGATATAATTTATAGACAGATTGATTGTTATATTTTCTTGTATAGGGTCTTTTCTTATTTAGTGAGATCTGGGGATACCACAGAAATGGTTTAGTCTATCACAGCTCCCATGGAGTTACCAGATACCGATGAGATTCTATTCAGTGGGTCAGAATCAAAACGATGCATTGATCCACTTGAGCCATTAAGTGTTCCCTACTATACTGCGTGCCCACCACTGCAGAATGAAGCAGACTCTTTTTATTGTGAATAATAATAAGGACATATTTTTCTTCAGATTGTGTTTTATTTCTTTGCATTGAGTGTGAGGAAAATGAAATGGCTTGGTAAAAGTAATAAAATCAGTACAATCACTAACTTTCCTTTGTACGTATTACTTTGCAGTATAGGTGAATATTACTAATTGATTTGATTATTCTCAAAAAGTGCTGCTCTTTAATGAAAATAAAAATTATAGCTAATGATTTTCCCCCCAATTCTGCTTTCTATAACCAATCAGTGTTTTAATGTTTGTGTGTTCTTTATAAAATTTAAATAATGATTTGTTACTGAATTCTGTTTCCAATATCAGTATGTTTGTAAACATGATAGTATAGCCACTTTTTTTCATATGTGTGTATAAATAAAATAGTACTTTTAAAAATAAAAAAAATAAAATTGCAGACAAAATTCGGAATAGATTAGGCATGCAATATTTAACCATGCATATAATAATAGCTCACAAGGCTAGCTGGTGTCATAAACATCTACTCTGATAATTTGCAGTAAGTGTGTCATATTTCAAGAATGGTTGACTTTTTAGGGTCCTTAATAAATGGCAAAATGTCTAATTCTTCTGAAAAGAAGTTTCTCTGAAAATAAAGAAGTGTGAGATTTTTTTGGTTTTAGTTATTCCTGCCTTGATTATCAGTTGTTCTAAATAGAGTGGATTATAGTACAGTAATAAATTAACCTCTCAATAGCTCAAAACAAAGTTCATTTCTCTCTCAGGGTATATGTCCACTATGCTCCAGCAGGAGACTCTGCTCCACACGTGCACTCAGGGACCTAGTCTCATGGAAGCTAACTGGAACGTTGCTGATCACAGCGACATGGGGAAAAGAACATGAAAAACAATCACTGACTCCTAATGACTTCTACCTAGATACATAAGATACTGGTCAAAGCAAAGGATTTGTCTATGTTTAACATCAGGTGGACAGGGAAGAGTAATCCTATTAATGCCTAGAAGGAGGAGAATTAGAAATACAGTCAATGTTTCAGTCAAGGATGAACTACATATACCACAGTGGTCCCTCAAGATTATGCCTGAGCTGAAAAATTCCTATCACCTAGTGGTCGTAGCCATTGCAACGTCATAACTCAATGCATGACTTGGGTGTTTGGGGAAAGCTGGTGTGAACAAACTTACTGCACCACTACGGAACACTCGATAATGATAATAAACACCTATATTAATGGTTTATGTATTTAGCATACTGTACTATGCTTCTGGTCATTATTTTAGAGTGTTCTTCTACTTATAAAAACAGGTTAACTGTAAAACAGCCCTCAGGTAGGTCCTTCAGGAGGTACTCCAGAAGAAGGCACTGTTATCACAACTCTTATGTGTTACTGCCCTGAAGACTTTCCACTGGGACAATATGTGGAGGTGGAAGACAGTGATAGTGATGATCCTGACCCTGTGTAGGCTTAGAGTAATTAGTGCGTTGGATGTTAGTTTTGTTTTGTTTTTTTAGACCAAGTCTCACTTTGTCACCCTTGGTAGAGTGCCATGGTGTCATAGCTCACAGCAACCTCAAACTCCTGGGCTCAAGCAATCCTCTTGCTTCAGCCTCCTAGAAGCTGGGACTACAGGTGCCCACCACAACACCCAGCTATTTTTAGAGACAGGGTCTCACTCTTGCTCAGGCTGGCCTTGAACTCCTGAGCTCAGGCAATCTACCAGCCTCTTAGAATGCTAGGATTATAGGTGTGAGCCCCTGCACCTAGCCTTGTTTTAACAGGAAAACTTTCAAAGTTAAAAAAAATTTCTTTAAATAGAAAAATCCTTGTAGAATAAGGACATGAAGAAAGAATATTTTTGGATATCCGTCCAATGTTTGTGTTTTCAGCTAAGTGTTATTGCAAAAGATTCGAAACGTTTAAAAAATTTTAAGTTTATGAAGTAAAAAAGTTACAGTAAACTAAGGTTAGTTTATTACTGAACAAAGAATTCTTTTTATAAATTTAGTGTTGTTTAAATGTTTACAGTGTTTATAAAGTCTGCGACAGTGTACAGTAATGTCCGAGGACCCCACATCCACTCACCACTCACTCACTGCCTCCCCCAGAGCCACTTCTCCCCCTGCAAGCTCCATTCATGAGATGTGCCTTATACAGATGCACCACTTTTTATCTGTTATGCCGTATTTTTACTGTACCTTTTCTATTTTTAGTAGATTTAAATACACAAATATTTAGATACACAAATTGTGTTACAATTACCTACAGTATTCAATACAGTACCAAGCCATGCAGGGGTATAGCCTGGGAGCAATAGCCTAGGTGTGTAGCTGGCTACACCCTCTAGGTTTTTGTGAGTGCCCTCTCTGACGTTTGCACAGCGATGCAATCACCTAATGAGGCATTCCTCAGAAGACAGCCCTGTGGCTAAGCCATGCATGCTTATACTGGTGAAAGGCACCAGTGCCTACAACCTTTGTCCAAAATTTGTTTTTAGTTTCAAAAGTTGATTTGAAAAGTTAGTTACTAGATCAAACAATGTGAAGAACTGCATTCGGCCACAGGGGCCACCCCTTTCCTTCCTTTCTTTCTTTTCTTTTTCTTTTTTTCTTTTCTTGAGACAGAGCCTCAAGCCATTGCCCTGGGTAGAGCACTGTGACATCACAGCTCACAGCAACCTCTAACTCCCAGGCTTAAGCAATTCTCTTGCCTCAGCCTCCCAAGTAGCTGAGACTACAGGGACCTACCACAACGCCTGGCCATTTTTTGGTTGTAGTTGTCATTGTTGTTTGGCAGGCCCAGCTGGATTCCAACTTGACAGCTCTGGTGTATGTGACTGGTGCCTTAGCCGCTCCAGCCGATTTCTCTGCTTTCTTTTCTTTCTCCCTTCCCTCCCCTCCCCTCCCTTCCCTTCCCCTTCCCCTTCCCCTTCCCTTCCCTTCCTTTCTTTCTCAACTCCACTTTTCTTGGAGTTTAAAAAGGAAAAACTCTTTCTCTCATTTTCTTTCAGTTGAGGGGAATCCTTTGGGAGAACATTAATCTAAACCATTCTAATTTTCTCATTTTCCAATTCATTACTTTTATTTTGGCTCAACTTTCTTTTATTTCTCTGTATTTACATTTCTCCTCCCTCAAGTGGCTCACATGTTGATTCTTTGGATTTTTGAAGAATATAATAATTTGGCATTAAACACATTGTCTCAAATTTTATCCAACTACATACTGATTTCCCTGTCACTCTTACTTTTCATTTGCTAAAATGTTTTCTGAAGCCAAGTAGGATGCAACTAAAGTTGTTTCTTTTTGTTTTTTAAAAAGCATACTCTGCAATACAGGATAGCTTTTCACACATTTTGAACAATCAAGAAGCTCCTTTAAACCATTCTACAGTTGGAATGAATCTAAACCCTGGTTTTCTTTGAGGACAGACAGGATGAAAGTTCAACTTGGCAAGGAGACCAAGTTGGCCTTAGGACAGCGTCCAAGCCAAATCGTTACGGAGGGTCTCATCCATCAATAGGGTGTGGAAGTGCTCTGATTGCCAGCTGTGTATGGATTTGCTGGAAAAGAAAAGAGGAAAAAGAATGAACTAGCTAAGCCCTACTCTCAAAGAACTCCTCACCCCCATTCCTAAATACAAATTATTTCAAAAATTGGCATTCCTTTCACTCAGAGTGAGTGCAAATAAAGGCCCGCAGGCCAATCACCTATAGTTTTGAGTTTTGTAAAGCAAATTAAAACTTTTTTAAGTTTTACAAACTATTTTTTAGTGGGGTTTTAGGTTTATAACAAAATTTGGTGGCTGGTATGGAAAGGTCCTAAATACCTGTCTCTACCTATGTACAACCTTCCCACCATCGGCATAATGCAACACCCTGGTACATCATCACACTGACGAACCGTAGTGACACAGCACTATCACCCAACGTCCACAGTTTACATTAGGGTTCACTCTGAGTGTTTTAGTTCCTATGGGTTTGGGCAAACGTTTGATGACATCTGTCTACCACTGTAGTGTCCTACAGAATGGTTTCACTGCCCTAAAAATTGTCTGTGTTCTGTCTATTCATTTCTCCTTCCTGCTGGGACACCTTACGACGACCACTGACCATTTTATTATCTCCATAGTTGGAACCATACAGGATTGCCGCCTTTCAGATTGACTTCTTTCCTTTAGCCATAAGCATTTAGATTTCATAGCTAGCTTTTTATGGATTGACAACTCATTTCTTTTTAGTACTAATATTTCATTGTCTGAATATATCATAGTTTATTCACCCATTTCCCCACTGAAGGACACCTTGGTTGTTTCCAAGTTATGGCAATGATTAGGAGCTGCTACAGATACCTGTGTGCAGGTTTTTGTGTAGACATAATTTTCAACTTTGGGGGGTAAATACCAAGGACCACTATTGGTCAATCAAATACTAAGAGTATGTTTAAATTTATAAGAGTCTACCAAACTGTCTTCTAAAGTGGCAATACCATTTTGCATTCCCATGAGCAATGAATGAAAGGGTTTTTTGCTGCATGTCCTTGTCAGTATTTGGTGTTGGGGATTTTGGCCTATAGGTGTGTGTTAGTATCTCATTGTTGTATTCATTGGCAATCCCCTAATGACATGTGATGTTGAACATCACTGGATATGCTTATCGTCATGTGTATATCTTCTTCAATGAGGTGTCTGTTCAGGTCCTCCTCATGCTTTTTTAATTTAACTTGTTTGTTTCCTTATTGTTGAGTTTTGAGAATTTGTTGTCTATTTTGGATAATAATCCTTTATCAGATGTGTCTTTTGAAAATAATTTATTCCAGTTTGTGGCTTGACTTCTCATTCTCTTGATATTATCTTTCTCAGTTCAGGAGTTTTTAATTTTAATAAAGTTCAGCTTGGCAATTATTGTTTCAATGAATTTCTTTAATGGTGCCTTTGGTGCTGTATCTAAAAAGGCATTGGCACTCCTGGGGTCATCTAGGCTTTCTCCTATGTTGTCTTCTGGGAGTTTTATATGTAGTATTGCATTTTATATCTACTATATATTCTGAGTTAATCTTTTGTGAAGGGTATAACATTAGTACCTAAATTCTCTTTTTGTTTTTATTTTTTAGTAGGCAGGTGTCTAGCTGTTTGAGCACTTTTTTTTTCCCCCTGAGACAGCGCCTCAAGTCATCACCCAGGGTAGAGTGCTATGGCATCACAGTTCACAGCAACCTCCAACTCCTGGGCTCAAGCAATTCTCCTGCCTCTGCCTCACAAGTAGCTGGGACCACAGGTACCTGCCACAATGCCCAGCTATTTTTTTATTTTTTGGTTGTAACTGTTGTTATTTGGTGGGCCCAGGCTGGATTTGAGCCCGCCAGCTCAGGTGTATGTGGCTGGTGTCTTAGCCACTTGAGCCATAAGCACTGAGCCTTTTTTTTTTTTTTGAGAATGAATCTCACTTTTTCTCCTGGGTAGAGTGCCATGGCATCATTTTAGCTCACAGCAACCTCAAACTTCTAGGTTCAAACTATCCTCTTGCCTCAGCTTCTGAATAGCTGGGATGACAAACCATCCACTTGCCTCACCTTCTGAATAGCTGGGACTACAAGCTCAGACTCCTGAGCTTGGGCAATCTACGCACTTGGCATCCCAGAGTGCTGGGATTACAGGTGTGAGCCAGCACACCGGGCTAGCACCATTTGTTGAAAAGATTATTTTTTCTCCATTGCATTTCTTTCATTCTTTTGTCAAAGATTGGTTGACTATATTCATGTAGGTCTATTATTGAGTCCTCTATTCTGTCCTGTTGATCTATTTGTCTATTCTCTTGCCAGTACCACACTATTTTGATTACCATAGCTTTATCATAAGTTTTAATGTCAGGTACTGTCAGTCCTCCAACTTTTTTCTTCTCCTTCGATGCTGAGTTGGCTATTCTTGGTATTTTTTCTCTATATATAAACTTTAGAATCAGTTTGTTAATATCTACAAAATAACTTACAGAAATTTGACTAGAATTACACAGAATCTACTGATCAAGCAGGTCTACTGGCATCAAATTCCCTCAACTTTTTTCCTGAGAAAGTTCTTATTTCTCCTTCACTTTTGAAGGATAATTTTATTGGACACAGAATTCTAGGCTGATGTTTTATTCTCAATGCCTTAAGTATTTCAGTCTACTCTCTTCTGGCTTTTGTGGTTTCTGGGAAGTTATTTGTAATTCTTGACTTTGCTCCTCTGTGGATAAGGTGACTTTCTCCTCTTGCTTCCTTCAAGACTTTTTTCTTTATCTGTCATTTTCTGAAGTTTGAATATGATCGTTTTTTGGTTATTTTTCCTACAATGTGTTCTCTGAGATTAATCTGTCATGTGGTGTTTGACTGATTTGGGGGAATTCCTCAGTCATTATTGCATCAAATAGTTTTTCTGTTCCTTTTACTCTATTCCTGTTATCCACATGTTACTCCTTTTGTTGTTGTCTCATGGTTCTTGGATATTTTGTTAGATTCTTTTCCCTGAATCTTTTTTTTTCCTTCTCTTTGCTCTTAAGTTTTGGAAGTTTTTATAGTCATATCATCAAGCTCAGAGATTCTTTCATCTGCTATGTTCAATCTATTAATGAGTTCATCACAGGCATTCTTTATTCTGTTACAGATTATGTCTCTAAGTTTTCTTTTAAATCCTTTCTTACCATTTCCATCCCTCTGCTTACATTGTTCACGTGTTCTTGTGTGTTTTCTTAAGCATACTGGGCAGTGCCTGTGGCTCAGAGGAGTAGGGCCCTGGCCCCATATACTGCAGGTGGTGGGTTCGAATCCAGTCCTGGCCAACAACTGAAAAAAAAATCCCTTAACATATTAATAATAGTTTTTTAAAATCCCTCCTCTGATAATGCCGACAGTATTACCATATTTGACTATAGTCCTATTGCTTGTTTAGTCTTTTCACACTGTGCCTTTTGCCCTTTAGTATATGTTTTAAATTTTTGTTGAAAGGTGAACACAACATACCGGGTAAAAGGAATTGCAGTAAATAGATTTCTAGTACTGTAGCGGCCAGGTGTGAGTGGAGGAGAAGCGTTCCGTAGTTCTATGATTAGCATGATTAGGTCTCAGTCCTTTGGTGAACCTGTGCCTATGGACTGTGAACTTTACCAGTGTTTTTCAGATTCTTTCTTTTTTTCCACTCTTTAGATGGGGCACCATGAGCTGGAGTTGAGTAATTCCATTCACCCATCTAAAAGGCCAGAAAGAAATGGAGTTGGGTATTTTTCTTCCTCCACATGGAAGGCAAGATTGGGCTGAAGTTGTATATTTCCCTTCCCATGTGGAAGGCTAGAGCTGACTAGAGTTGGGTATTTCTCTTTCCTGAGGTAGATTAGTCTTTGCCAAAATTCCAACAAGAGTTTCTTCTGAGGGTAGCCTTGTTAAGAAGAACTGAATGCTTGTGTGTATTTAAAAATGGTTTCCTTTGCCTTTCCATGGCCAGAAGCCCAAAGGGATTTTTCTGTAATCTTTACTGTGAGAACTGGTGGAACTCCTGGAGGTAAAACTCGCAGAAATGTGGGGGTCTCTCTATGACTGGGTCCTCCTGCAACTTTTAACTTTCAGACTTGCTAATTCATCAATTTTGTTCAAGTTTCTCTACCTAGCTGTGATTTCCAAGGAGGTTTCCACCACAATAATTTGTGTTTCCCTATACCTGGCTGTCTCTTTAATTTGGGGGGCAGGCAGGGGTTTGCTCTCTGACCTCACTTCTTTGCAATCTAAGAAGAGTTCTTGATTTTTCAGTTTGTTCATCTTTTCACTTGGTAGGATGGGGTTCAGCTTAGTTACATACTGAACTAAAAAACTGAAGCTCCTCCCTTTGGTTTTTAAACTTTAAGATAGAGTATTGAATAAATACCCTGTGCTATGAGTTGAGTCCGAATTCAACCATGGTGGTGTTAAAGAGAAACACACACATATAAGTTGATTTTTGATCTCTAAATCAAACTCTCTCCAGGCTGCAGTGGGTGTCTTCTTGCTTTTACTTTGTGATAATTTCTGTTACTGGCCTTTGCATGGGATGGATTTAAGAGCTGATAAGACTCTTCCTTCCCTCAAAATTCCTGTCTCTCAGAGCCTGGAATCACTCAACTTGGGCTGGATTTCAGCTCTTTTTTTTTTTCTAGGAATTTTTGATCAGTTCTGAAACCAGTGAATGCCATCTGAACCCCAGGACTCAGGGCAGGACAAGCTCACCATTCCATCTGTCATCTGATCCCTTAAGGTGCCCTGAAGAGAAGGTGTGGGGCCATAGCCCAGAACTGGCAGTGCTGGTGACAGGAAGGTGGGTTAATTCAGTAAGGGTGTGAGAATGGACTTCTTGTTCCCAAACCTTTCTCCAAATTTTTCTGAAATTCCATCAGTAGTTAACTGCCCTCTCCCTATCAGCTATTATTGTGGATGGTGGTCATTTTCAAGAATGCCTTTTATTGAATGCCATTATTCAAGAATGCCTTATTTATGAAGATAAAGCCTTTCATTCCACTTTGACTTTGACATCCTCAGTAGCGTGCTATGGCGTCATAGCTCACAGCAATCTCAAACTCTCGGGCTCAAGCGAACCTTTTGCCTCATGCTCCCAAGTAACTGGGACTCCAGGCACCTGCCAACCACACCTGGCTATTTTTAAATATGGGGTCTCGCTCTGGCTCAGACTGGTCTTGAACTCCTGAGTTCAAGCAATCCACACGCCTTGGCCTCCCAGAGTGCTAGGATTACAGGCATGAGCCACTGCACCCAGCCCACATTTCATATTTTGTTAAAAAATTATTTTTCAAGGCGGCACTTTATAGAGCATACATTCTCTAATTCTATGCCTTGACTGCCCTCTGATTTCCTTTCATCCCTGCCCTAGTGCATCTGCCCCAGCACCTGTGCACATGCTCCGTGGTAAGGGTCAGTCAGCCACTACCCGGGTAGGGCCTATGCACCTGCAGGTTCAAACACGGCCGGGAAGCCAGAACTCTGTAGAGCTCCACCCTAATGTGAATCTAGTTTCTTTACTCAATATTTCCATGAACTTGGCTGGTTACTTACCCTCTTATTCTTCAGTTTCCTCATCTGTAAACTGGGGATGATGGTAATAGTAACTCTAGGTACAGTGTATGACAAAAGGACACCACTTTCCTTTATTCCTCTCTATTAATGGCCACAGTTATTGAGGCCAGACTTATCCTGAATGTAGGTTTTGGAAGGCAGGATAGGACATTCGTGGTAGGGGTGGGAGTGCTGGGGGAGCAACATGAGACAAAAGTTAGACAGAGCATCAGCAAAGGAGCGCAGGGTTGCAGAAAGGCAAAAGCTGAGGTTCAGTTCCAAACACACTGTTTCTAGTTTCTTAGACTGAGTTCTGATAGATTATTCTGAACGCCAGGAATGTGGATGAAGGAGAAAGTGAGGACCACTGCTTCATCTCCCCCCACCCTTCCCTTGGGGAATCCAGGGTCCCCTGTGGATCCTGTTCTAGCTCCCCACTCCTGGCACAGCCTCCCTGGCAAGGCATTGTAGACTTCCCTACTTGAATGGAAGATGCCAGCTCAGATTCATAGTGCTGTGTGTTTTTTGCCAAATTCTAGCTGAGTCAGCCAGGTCAGCACACGGCATTCTAGTCCAGGGTGTAAAGGATGGTATTTTAATTGCAGCTGGAGGCTTAGAGATCTAGAAAAAAATGCCAGAGGACAAGACTATGATAGCAGTCGAGGGCATGTCACATAAATAGCACTTCTACTTGACATTCGTTCAGGGCTTCCCAAAGAAGCAGTGTGAAACTCAGGGATATGTATTGTTTTACAGAGAAGTTCTGCCATCTTCTCAAGGCTACACAACAAGGAAGAAAATAGTGGAGCTTCCTGACATACAATTTTGTGGGTTTTGTTTGTTTTTAATGAACTGTTGATTCCCTCCTGCTTTTAAAATGGCTTTACTTAGTTTTCCAGCTCTGATCAGATTATAATTGTATAAGAAAAAAATAAATAAGAATATACTTATGACGTCGAGGTACAGATATCAATGAGTTATGAAAACAACAGTTGCAAAGGAAAAGATTCTTAGTAGTTTTTTTTTTTTTTTGGTTGTTTTTGTTGCAGTTTGGCCGGGGCTGCATTTGAACCTGCCATCCTCAGGATATGGGGCTGGTGCCCTACTCACTGAGCCATAGGCAGCGCCCTCTTAGCAGTTTTTTATGTTGCGATTTATTGTGAGTTTTAAAATTTTATTTTATTTTTTAATTTTTAACTTCAGATTAATATGAGGGTACAAATGATGAGGTTACAATGTTTGTGTTTGTTTGTTAAGGTCCCTGTTGTAGTTGTGTCTTGCACCCAGGGATGTGCCATACACCCCTACATTGTACCCATTATGTTTTAAAATTGTAATGTAGTCAAAGTGAAGAACCAGCCACAGACTGGGAAAAGATAATTGACCCTCATATAATTAAAGGAAAAGTATCCAGCACATAAAAAGAATCTCTACAAACCAAGAGGTAAAAAGTAAAAGTATTCAATAGAAAAGTGAGCTAGGAATATAAACCAGTAACATACACAAGAGGAGACTAGAATGTGAAATAGATAAGAGCAATGTTCCATCTTGTTCTTGCAATAAGGAAAATGTAAATGTCCACAAGATCCCGTTTGTTCACAATATTTCCAATACTTGGGGGTGTTAGACTTTTCCATTTTGTCAGTCTGGTAACTCTTATATAATGCTGGTGGGGGTATAAATTGGTACAACCACTTTGGAGAAGAATTTGACAACATATAAAGATGTGCCCACCCTTAGACTCAGAGATTTCATTCTATTTATCTACCCCTTAGAAACTATCAAACATTATAAAAGGATACGTTTATGAGGAAGTTCATTTGTGGCACATTCATAATTGTGAAAAAATGGAAATAAATATACACAAACAGAAGAAGGTATAAATAAACTGTGGTATGTTTGCATAATGAAAGCTTCTACACTAATTAAAATTAATGAAACAGAGCTGCATGTATCTACAGGCATAAATCTCAAAATGCATTGTCAAGTGAGAAAAGCAAGATCCTCAGTGCCCCTTTCAGCTCTGTCTGTGAATCTTGAAGGTAGGGAGGCACCCCTAAGGGTGCTGTACTTCCCTCAGTGGGGTTGTCCCTGACAGGCCTAAGCAAAGGCCCCCAAAGCCTCTCATTCTCAGTGCTCATGGGTGTGCTCCCCAGCAGAGGTGCCAGGATGTGCTCTCCCCAAAGCCCCGAGCAGTCCTCAGGGCCCTTCACCTTGCTCCTCTTTCAGATTTCTCTTCCAGAAATCAAGCTGGGGCAGAGACACCAGCTCTGCTGGGGCAGGAAGGAGCCCCCAGCAGGTGAAGGGCTGGCATCAGGCTTAGTGAGCCTGAGCTCAGAAAACAGCCAGGGCCTGAGCCCTATGCTGGTGGAAAGTCTGAGGCTGGGTGGTTGTGCTGGGAGCCAGAACACTTTGGGAGAAGCTGCCAAAATCACTCAGACAACCACTTGGGGGAATTTCAGTTGTCCCCAAAGTACCTTTTAATTTAAAAACAATCAGGGGGAAGGTCAGAGGATTTTTCATCATTTGGCAGCGAGTGGCTTTGTGTGGTCTTGGAGAGCCTGGGCTGTGTTACCACGGGCTGCAAGAAGGTGTGAGAAGGGGTGGCGGGCGTCTGCCAGCTGGGGAGGAGCCAAGCAGCTCATCACCCCTTGTCTGATCAACATCAGGCTGCAGCACCGACCTCACAAAGTCCAAGTGGCACCATTCATCACGGGGCACTTTCCAAACACTGCAGGAAGCTCATGGTCTCTGCAGCAAATCTTCATGCCAAGGGCCTAGGATGATACCACTCAGAGATTTCCGAAAGTAGAGATGTTGATGCATGTGCAATAAATTTAAGTGGCTGGGTAGTGCTAAGCAACTTCTGTGTTTCCAGGCAGGAGGCGGAGGCGTGAGGAAATCGTTGCGTGGAAACCTAAGACCGAGACAGAACCGTGAGACTGCTATCCAGAGGAGGCTCCCAGGGGCGAGGCTCAGAGTCACACTGGGTTTCTAGTGGGTAATTGTGGGCAGCTGCTTGACCTCTCAAGCCACACTGTCCCCAGTTGTAAAATGGAGGTGATGAGAGTGCTGAATTCATAGGGTAGTGGTGAAAATAAATGTTAATAAGACAGTCTACTTGAGATTTGGGTACAGTGCATGGAGCATAAAAAGTGTTCAAAATGGTTAGAACCAGTGAGGAGTAAATCAATACACTAACCATCTACTTTCCCCAGGTTCTGAGAGGTGTGGTTTAAAGACTGTCAATTACAGAGCAGTCTGTGTTGAGCCCAAGAAAGGTTTCTTTAAAAAATGACATGTTATCGGGTGGCGCCTGTGGCTCAAAGCGGTAGGGTGCCAGCCCCAAATACCGAAGGTGGCAGGTTCAAATCCACAAGGTATAGATGTTAGTAGAAACAAATTATAAATGTTCCTGTTCCCTAACATAGAATTTCCCTTACTGATGAGACGCTGCAGGTCCGACTGGTGTGGCTGGAGCTGGGCTGTGGGCCCACTTGACAGGAGGAAATGCTCCTCCCCTTCCCTAGAAATCCTGCACCTGAAGCCACAGGTGCTATTGGAGAACGGCACCGCTGCCTTCGCAACCACTTCCCACTCAATATTTTCTTTATTTTTGCATTGATATGGCAACTCAAAAGCTGTACATCTTTATTCTTTTCCCTCAAAAAGTCACTTTCACAGAAATACAGAAGATGTTTCTGTAAAGGCATGTAATCCTGAAGGGTAACACTCAAAGGGCAGGCTCTTAAAATCTGTGTTCAGAAGAGTTGTCCCCCTCTAAGGCTGAAGCCTCCAGGCAAAGAACACTGCAGTACCTTTACAGCTGATAAGGATGACTGGCTTCCCCTAGTTCTCTCCACAAACGCTGCCTTTTTCTCAGAAGCTGTTTCAGAGCAATCATCTTGTCTTCATTTATTTACATACTTACCCTGACTGGAGCGGAGGGTCAGCATCCTTCCGCTCTTGTGCCTGGCAGAGCCCAGCCCTGAGGGTATGCAAACCTCAAGGTATTAGCAGAGAAGGCACATTCCTTTGTATTCTGGATGCTGCTGTCTGGGGGAGTCATGCAGATTTCACCAACTGCTATTTCATTTTCTTTTATCTATGTCACCCAGAAGCTACCTGGTGAGTCCCTGCCCCTTGGAGAACGAGATCAAATGAACTCCACTCTCCCAAATCCACAGCAGGCAGGCGTCTGTGAATCCCGTGGATTCCTGGGGCCCACTTTTCTATGAGGTCCTCCTCCTACGCTTGTACCATGCTCTGCCCTGCACCGTACATCCCAAACTATACCGAGTTCCACCATGAAGAAGACGTGATCAGAGAAGTCACTATGGGTGATTCTGGAGCAGATACGGAGTCTCATGACACAGCAAGGCAGGGCCTTGAGGTGGAAGAGCAGCCTTGCTGCCTTTCCATGGCCTTGGCAGCCCCCTGCCTGGCCTGTTTCAGCAGCAGGTGCCCTCACCGGGAACTCTCCTCTGTCCACAGCTCCATGCTCTCACTCCCTCCTTGTGTTTCTTTCTCTGTTTTCTTTTTATTGTCTCCATCGTTAAAGCAAAAAAGCAAATTTCTCTTACACTCAGTGCAGGCCAGTTACTCTTTGAGTTTTAGGGCCAAGAAACACCCAAGCCCTGGGGGGTCCCTAGAACATTTCTGAGCAACAGCTATGGACATAATAGAGCTGGGCGGTGCCTGTGGCTCAAAGGAGTAGGGCACTAGCCCCTTATGCTGGAGGTGGTGGGTTCAAACCCAGCCTGGCCAAAAAAAAAAAAAAAAAAGCTACCAAAAAAAACAACATAATAGAGCTTTGTTTCATCTTATTATGTAAGGATTCCAAGCTATTTGCAAATGCTGCCAGATAGTCTCAACCCCGTTTTCTATCAAGAGAAAGTGAATGTTTTGATATTCTGGGACAAAGTCAAAATAGAAACGAATTTTCAGCTTATCAGCCTGGTTCTCTTACACATAAGTGAATATCAGTGAGCGCCCTGCCTGAGTTGCAAACTCCCAAATCAGAAAGTGCCCTCAGACTTAGATTTCCTTTTCACCTGCAATCTTTCCTTCTCTTGTTTTGCTTCCCCTTTCAAGAAAGAAAACCCAGCCATCAGATGAAATAAGCAAAGGGCAAAGAGCTGCCTCTCACTCTGTGGTTCCCCTCACCCTCAAGCCCCTCCTTTTCCTGCCCTCTAGGCAGAGATGAGGCTCTCCTGAGTTAGCAGGCCAGGCCTGGGCTAAAGGGCAGGGCTCTCAGCTATAGAAGTGTGAGTGAGGAGAATTTTACGAACCACCCAACCCATCCTCAGTTGCTTAGCAAACAGACTTTGCAGCCTACATTTGGGGAAACAGTATTGCTTGGCATCTGTTGAGAAGGTATACAACTATAAACACTTTGATCATTTAAAGCCCTAATTGACTTTTGTCTTTTATTAATTGCAAACAGAAGTCATAATGCAATGTCTGCAAAGGAATTGGTCTGCAGCCTGGGGCATGTCCCTTTCCCTAGGACTCTGGATTCTGAGTAAGAGTAACCCAGTTGCAGAGAAACTTAGAGAATCCCATTGTGTTTTAATGCTGAATGCTTGGATTTCAGGTTGGTTGTATTCTCCCAAAGGCTTTACTTTCCTAGTTCTCTCTTCTTTAATCCCATTGCTTTCCCCAGGCCAATAAAAGCCTCTGAAGGTAAATAAATCCATCAAGATACCATACATCATAACTGGGAACGCCTATGTTTACTGAAATCAGTAAAACAGGCCATGGTTGGTTAAACTTCCCCCATACTCTGTTACCTCCACCCCCAAAACCAAAAAATAACCCAGCCCTATTTTTAATGTGTCTATTTTTCTTATTAAAAATAGATGTTCCTGGACCTAATGTTTGTTACAAAAATAAAATTCATTTGCAAACCAACAAAAAAACCTAATACAAGAAATTGCATTAAGATTGATCTAGAGGCAGGGGTAAGTGCAAATGGCTAAGTATTAAAGTGGCTGCCACAGCTGAGGCTTCTGCTTAATTATATTAGCCTCAGAGTGATATGGATGTGTGCGCATCCTGCGGTAAGGCAAATTCAATCAGTCTACTTTCAATGGTTTGGGGGATGGGCAGAGTTGGGGGAAGGAAGGAAACTTTGTCTCTACCAACCCCATAAGAAGTGACCCTTAGTCACCTAGTGATTTTAATTCAACCAACTCAGTCACATGGTGGCCTTCCCCAGGGGCACCAAATCTGTAGCTCCACAGTCAGCAGCTTGTCTCCCTGTTCATGTTCCTATTTTAGACTATTCCTACAATTCCCATGCAGTTATCGATATATGGGCGTTACAGTAGCCCATTCTTATTAAGAGAAGTAGCCTGGGTTCTTAAGCAAGTTAAAATGCAAATACTTTGAATCAATAGATTGTTTTCAGCTATGAATGGGGATGGACACTTGTTTCCCCTCCTGAGAACCTGGACCGAAGACACTGTCAAAAATGAGAACTGGGGATGCGTTTGGTGGGACTTGTGCTAAGTCTTGATACTCCTTGCAGAGCGATTTCTAAGAAGTTTCCTGAAAGGTTGTCCAGACTGGCAGAAAGAACAAAGATTGCTTGTCACTTAGATAAGGTTTTGGCAATTAGAGGACATCCAAAGAAGAAATTTTTGGATTACAATGAAGTATAGAAGCTTGAATCTATGAAGACGTGGTCCCCTAAGTAATGAACTTGATACAGAGATTAGTGTCAGAAGGCTTATGAAGATATGCCCTTGAGGTTGAACATATATAAAAGAAGAGAAGAAAGTGGGCCTGGACACAGGGAGAAATTGAACTGCCATGCTGGATGTCTCAGTGTAAGACATGAGGGGTCATTGTCAAGGGTGCCCCACATGCAGGAGAGGGGGGACAGGACATGCTATATCACCATGTTGACTAGTCAGAGGATATGGGCCACTCTGGAAGGAAGTGGGCTCTGTGGCTGTCTGTCTGTGTTTGCTCTGAGGCAGACCTTAGGCTCTGTGGCTGTCTGTCTGTGTTTGCTCTGAGGCAAATACCACGGGGGCTGCCAGTTCTGGGCTGTCCTAGATAGTGACTGGGGAGTGAGCTCATCCTGAAGTGTGACCTAGCTGATGAGAGCTGCATCCACCAAAGGCCACTCCTTGCACTACTTGGATCCATGGCTTTGAGCAGGTTCTGAGAGAAGTTCCTCCCAAATTCCAGAAAACTTAGAGGGTCAGTGGGATGAACTACAACTACCATTGATCTCCAGGCCCAAACTCTCATTCACCATTTCCCTCCTTCCCCCCGGATTCTGGAATTCTCTCACATTCAGCTAACATCTCTGCTGGAGGCAGTGACTGACACCGTCCTGTGACCCAGATCCTGAAGGTCTGAGCCCCTAGTGGCCAGGCCCTTCTCCAACCAGGTCACTGCATCTGTCTATTCACAGTCAAAATGGAAGGGAAGAGCAGAAGGCACCCAAGGGAATCAAATGGATGCCAAGTATATTCCTCCAAGGCCTGTTGTGTAACAGCAGAGGTCAGTTACCCAGACCTGCTGCCCCCTGCCACGAGGAGCTGAAGCACCCAAAACAGCCATGGGTTATCACCCCATGAGATCAAGCATCAAGGCAATCTCGACAGAAGGGTCAGGTGACCTCACAGGGAGTCTGAGGATGGGATAACTTATAGAGCTGTTCCACGTTTGGTGTGAGGTGGCTGGATCGGCCAGGACCTCATAACCAGTATTGATTAGTTGTTGGATACTGGTCACCCCAGGAAGTAGGTATGACCTTGGCTGGGCCGAGGTGATCCCCAGCCTTACTTGCTCTGCTGGAATATGTGCAGTGCTGTTTAAAGGCGTTTTGTCTGTTTGTTTTTACAAAAATGGGGTGATGCTATCAACCTTTTTAGGTTCTTATTCTTTGGAGACTTATGTTTATTTCTTTAAACATAATACACGTATTTTGTAGTGTCTATTTTATAATTCTAACATTTGAAGTTTTGAAGGCTTAGTTCTATTATCTATTATTTCTTCTGATTTTCGTGTTGTCATATTTGTTTAAGTGGTCATCTTTGACCTAAGGCTGGTCAGTGCACTTGAAAAATAATTTATAATTTATAATAATGATGTTATCTGAGATTATGGAACTTTTCTCTAGAAACTATTTTTGTTTGTTCTTGGGGCATTGTCAGTTAGGAGCATGCTTAGTCTAAGCCCAAGGCTTAGAGTCCCTTAGACTAGCCTGGTGATGCAAACCAGGGCTGCAAATCCATGCAAGGCCTGGTTTGTTCTAGGCTGACCATTCCCTGAGAGGACAGACTTTTGGACCCAGGTTAATGTATAGGGGACAAATGGGACTTTTCACCACAATAGAGCCCAGGCTTTGGCTTCTTCCTTATTGCTCTGTGAGGCCACCAAAAAGCACCTCCGTTTTGCATGTCTCTTCAAGTTCAGAAAATGCCACCAGAGTCAAGCAACTTCATGTGTTCAACTTACCTTCCCGGGATTTTGCCCTTCATAGTTTTGCCGGTTAAGTCCTCACTATCTTGTTAATTCCTGGATTTTTTTAAGAAAAAAAATTAAGAAAATTATTTTACTCAGATTTTTAAAGGTTGCCCTAATTGGGGAGGAAGAAACTTATTATGTTTCTTATCTGTGGTCAAACTCTATGGTATTTTCTGAGAGTTCAATGTGGGTCGAGGGGTATTTTATTCAGTATCTTAAATATGCAAGCTTATTTTTCTGATTGATTCTGTGGTCACGTAAGTCCTACATTAACTCTACCTGGTTCTAAAAATTTAAAATAAATAAATTTTAAAATGTCACCAAGCATGGATCTGATTTTCTATTTAGAATGTAACTACATAAACAGAGGATTTTATATCAAATTATAATTTCTCTAAAACTAACAGGATATGATACCTAAACTTTTAAAATAAAGCTACAGAAATATCTGTATCATCAATGATATTTTAAAATTATGTATAACTTACAGAAGAAAGGATTAGCTTTTGAGAACCTGAGGATGAAAACAATAAAAAGTAGTATTTTTTTTCAATAGGGAGAAAATCCTAGTCCTCCTAAAAATTAGAAAGCCAGCACATAGTGATTACATGAGAAAAGCCTCTCAAAGATAATAAGGGAATCTAAACCATCCAGTTTAGGGTAATTTTCCTTACTTAAGTGTTAACACACAATTGTTGAATGACTTTCAAAAGAATAATCAACTTTCATCTCTCTGATTCAAGGTTACTCTAACCTGAAGGGACCAGTTCCCTATTTGGGGAACTAGTCACCCACAAATGGACTCTCATGACATAAATGAAAATTGAAACTCTTTAAATGGCAGATTTATTTCCATGAGGTCAATTCAAACCCAAAAGGTTTCATTCTCTCACATTATTGCTTCTCCCTTGCAATGCTGTGGTTTATAATAGAGTTATTATTAACTTTGGCCACAATCACACCACTCTGACAGTGTCCCCACCTGCCTGGACCCAGTGATCTCCTACCCCTGGAATGCTGGTTGCACTTAAGCTTCCTATTGCTCCACTGGCACTTAGTGTTGCATAATGCCCGTTAGCCTTTTATGGGCATGGTTAGCTCCTCAAGGAGCCCAAATTCTGGGAGGACAGGGCCCCTGCTGTGTTGTGCCTTGTTGTAGGTCCCTAAGGCAACCAGTACTGGTACCTTTCACACAAGATGTTTAATGCATGTTTGTAGATGGTAGCAATGATTCATATTTGGGTTGGGTGAGAAATGACTCTTATTCATTCTTTTTCCTCTGTCCCTAGCACACTGCCTGGCCCAGAGTAGGTGCTACTATGAAGAAATAAATGAATGAACAAAGGAATGAAGGGATGAGTCATTAGATTAAAACTGGTTGGAAACACACAGAGAAAGAGTATGAGAATATCATGAAAAAATAATCACACTTCTTTACATGAGATTAAATCACCTATCTTTCTGTGGTCAACTAAAAGAAAAGGAAGTGTGATTATTTTCCTTTAGTTGACCACATAAAGATAGGTGATTTAATCTCATGTAAATTCAATACTGTTTTTCTGGCCTCAGGAATACAGAATATGAATGTCGGGTGCCACCACTTGTTCCCTAATGTGACTGCCTTGTTCTAGGAACAAACGAGAGGTCCAATGTCTATGACATTTAGTTTCTGATCTTCCACTTAACTTCAGAAGGAGAATGTGACCCATTCTCTGAGATTATGAGCAAACTGGACATTGGAAATCTAACAAGGAGCAGGTGTCAAAATGAGGTAAAGAAACAGGCTTAACCATCAGCTAAAACTTACGGGAATCAGCACTGTTGCAGTACTAATTTCCTGATTAGATATACTCACTAAAATTCCTTCTAGCACGAAGATTCAATGCAGTATAGTAGGAAATATAGATTCTATAATTTGAAAATCTGGGTGTCAAATTTTGGTTTCACCTTTCACAAGTTGTGTGCCTTTGAGTAAGTTGTGTAATTTGGCCAATTCCTCCTGTGTAGACGAGGATTTATAATTCCTGCCCGATTTCTCGCATCATAGCCGTGAGACTCACTGAGGACATGTGTGTGAAAACACCTAGCGCTATTCAGGTCTTAGACAATAATTGATAGCAAAGCATACAGGGTCCCTGACAAGATAGGTATCATCCCAAGAGACTCTAAAGGTCATTTCCTGAAGCATTTCCTTGCCCGCAGCACTGGTGTCACAGAACACTAATTTCTCAAATGGCAATAGCCATGACGCGACAAAATCATTCCAAACAAATACATGAAATTCTACACTAAAGTGAGCACATTCTTTAACTACAGAACTTCTCAGAGCCATTAACATAATCATGAGCTTTGGACAAGGCGTCCTAGAATTAGGATTCCACAGAGCACAACATGGGAAACGCTGACTCGTTTACTGCCTAGGCCTGATTTCAGAGTAGTCTAGTTCAGTATTATTCCAAGGACCCAAACCCCAGCTGGAGAAATATTTGTTCCCCACCTGTGATGAGAAAAAGAGCTAAGTGAAAATGTAAATCACCACACTGCTTCCTTCATCAGGGAAGTCTTGCTACTGAGGACAACTTAGAGCAGGTCTATCAGCTGAATGTAATAGCCTTATTCTGGGCAAGGTCTGTCCGTCTGTGCCTGAGCAGTGGTCCCCCACTACTCCGCTCTAAGGAACTGGGTAAAGATGTGGCTTTCCTGAAAAGGTAGAACCAAAGAACAAGAGCCTTTCCATACCTTGCGCTTGGCAGTGCAGGTGCGGTCTAGACGTGTCTGATTCGGGAAGCCCCAGGCTCAGAGGTTAGACTGCGGCTGGGCCCTCAGGGGATTGACTTGCTTGTGGGCAGTGCCCCCTCAGCCTTCCTAACTGGAGTTGACACCACACCAAAGGAGGCATGTGACCAGCGGGCAAATAAACTTGCCCTCAGGCCTGGGAGCCCAGCGGCAGCCTCGCTGTTAGGGTTTCCACCGGAAACCCAGTCAAGTGAGGGAAACTGAGGAGAGTTTGATAAAGGGCAGATTTACAGAGAGGTACTGGGTTAAAAGGAACCAGCAAGGAACAGTGAGTACTAAGGTGGAAAGCTTCGCCCCCTGGGGTCAGCAGGCGAGGGCTTGGTTACTGGACTGGGTTCCACAGCCGCTGGGCCTTAGGTGGAGGAACTCAGTCTGCGGCCTCAGCCTTGCCGAGGGAGGTGGGCAGGGCGGGAGTCCTGCCGGGGAGTCTCACCCACCCCCACCTCACTTTCCTCCCTGCCTACTGTCTCTGCTGCACCTCTCATTGCATCTCTGATGCCAAAGGACAAAGAAGCTGTGGCTGTGACCCACACGTGGCCACTGACAGAGCAGGGCGGATAGAAGCCCTGGAAGGTGAGGGAAAGCCATCCATGGCAGCGCCTGGTCCCAGAAAGGCACGGGGCTGTGTGCAGGGGATTTGGAAGGAAAAATGATCTGCGTCCAGCACAGTGCCGTTTCTCTACTGAGCTAGAATAACAAATTGCGTTAGAACGGCCAAGGCTCATGGTTTCTGTTGGACTCTCTTGTCAAAACTTTTGCCAGTCAATCATTTGTCTCCTTTTCAATGCTGTCATAATACCAGACAACCAGCCTGCCTTTGCGCTGATCACATTTTTCCAGAATTCAATTCTCAAAGACAAAAATAGGGTGGATATGTTTGCCACTATGAACCTCATAAATCTGACACTAAAAACTATGCTAATAAGCACTGGTATTTCAAGTATAGGCTTCCTTTATTTGATTTTTCTCTTTTTTTTGAAACAGAGTCTCAAGCTGTGGCTCTCCATAGAGTACTATGGCGCCACAGCTCACAACATTCTCAAACTCTTGCCTCAGCCTCCCAAGTAGCTGGGACTACAGGCACCCTCCACAACAGCAGGCTATTTTTTTGTTGCAGTTGTTTAGCAGGCCCAGGCCAGGTTCAAACCCACCACCCTCCATGTATGTGGCTGATGCTGTAACCACTGTGCTACAGACACCGAGCCTGATTTTTCTCTTATTTTTAGAGAGAAGGTTGACTTGATATTATTTTCATAGACCCAGACTCCCCATTAAATATGTTTCCCTAGTATAAAGCCATTACTCTACTTGGCAACTCCCAAAGGCCTTTGTCCTTAGAATCCTCGTGGCCTTATTACTGTTGCAGACAGGTGGATATAAAGTGTTTACATAGGTGTCGGCTTGTAGGAGTGAGGCTGCAGGTGCAGGCCGTAGCGGCAGGGAAAGACCTGAGCGCTGTGTACAGGGTTCTGCTAAGTAATTACTCTTCACATTGTCCCCATTAGAGCTCTGGCACAGTGGGCACAGTACTTGGTTGGGCATCAGGAACCCCATGAGAAAAGCAACCATTTGGAAACAGATATTCTTTCTCTGCGTTACCTCTGTTTCCTCCTTTGATTACCAAATGGAAGCGTACTGACTTCCTAACAAATTGGACAGAAAATCTACATCTTAATGAATACTTTTCTTTTCAGATTTTTTTTCAAAAATTAGATATCCTAGGCTGGGCGTGGTGGCTCATGCCTGTAATCCTAGCACTCTGGGAGCCAGCAGGATCCTTTGAGCTCAGGAGTTCAAGGCCAGATAGATTTCTTGAGCTCATGAGTTCAAGACCAACCTAAGCCAGAACAAAACCTGGTCTCTAAAAACAACCAGGCATTGTGGTGGGTGCCTGGAGTTCCAGTTACTTGGGAGGCTGAGGCAAGAGGATCAATTGAGCCCAAGAGTTTTGAGGTTTCTATGAGCTATGATGCCACAGGTGACCAAGTGAGACTCTATTTAAAAAAAAAAAATTAGACATCCTACCATGGAATGAGTACTTTTCTTTTAAACAGGATCACCTTTGGAGGCAATGGAATGCCAGCAATGTTGTCATCACTAAAATATCTTTGTCTGCTTCGACTCTCAATGGACAGTCTCAATGGTAGGAAATAATTTTTTACAAAGTGTAAAATGGAAGTTGGAGAACAAACTTCAGGTTGTGCTTCCAAGAATGACACCAAAAACTGCATCTCGGAGTTGGGCCTGCTCTCCAAGGGAGCTTCTACCTTTCCCCTTTCTTTCCTGTTTCTTTTCTTCATCCCCTCAGGGAGGCAGGGTTTCACTTTGTCACTCAAGCTGGAGAGCAATGGCATGATGATAATTCATGGCTCACTGCCGTCTCTCTCACTCGGGCCCTGCCTTCTCTGTCCCACATTCCCCTGTCTCTGGGTGAGGGCTGCTCTTTGCACCTTCCGACCGGGAGTGGAAAGCTGGTGAAATTCGGCAGCTGTTCTTTATGAGCAATGAGCTCACTTAAAAATGGGCTGCGGCAGGATAAACCTTTTACTTTTTGCCCTATCCTTGCAAAAAATGAAACGGTTCTTCACTCAGATTGAAAAACATTTGCTGAACAGAAGAATAGTAGATTCATCTTCCTAAACTTCTGTTTGATCATGTCACTTGCCTGCTCTAGAACTTGTGAGTTCAAGAGCACACTGAGGAAAGTCTCACGAAAAACTTCCATGCTCTTCCTTCTGGCCTCTTCTCTCGAGTCCTGGAGATGTGTAATGGAGTGTCCCTGATTCTGCTGCTCCTCTCTCCCTGCTCTCCCTCTTTCCCTTACCTCCTTTCTTCCATAAACATTTCTGAAGCCTCTTTCTGTGTCAGGCAGTGGACGTACAGTGGGAAAGAGAACCGATGTGGTCCCTGCTTCATGGAGCTTTCGGGGGTCCCCTCCCCATCTCCCTGCCCCCTCACCACTGCAGTGCACGTCTGCCCAACTTCTGGTCCTTGCATTTCTTTGGGGGTTTTCTCTGGTCTCCACAGCTTACCCTGTCATAGGTATAGCAGGCTGGTTAAAGTGTTGGGGAATTAACCTTGCCCCCTTGGGGAGGAATAACTCAGGTATAGTTTATACCCACACATGATCCAAGGATTCCCCAGTGAGATTCAGCAACTTCTCTACCCTGGCAATTTGCTTAATAATGAACATTTTATCAGTTCTCTTCCCTTCCCTGTCTCATTTTCCCATTTCCTTACCACATTTTCCCGGGATCACCTTCAAATTAAACTCCTTGCACTTGACGTTTATCTACTTTGATTTGCGCGGGAACCCAAAATTATTTCCCAAATATCCTTGCACTTTGTTATGTCCACCTAAAAGTCAGCACACAAGGGTGGGGAAGCACAGTTTTTGCATCAGGCTGACCTCAGTTTGAATCTTGGCCCTGACACAGACTAATAGGAGGTCCTGGCTGATTTACAGAAGGGCGAGCTTGGTCTGTGCTATCATATGGAGCTGATACTGACAAGGGCGTATAGCTGGCTCTCAAGTTGAATTTTGTCTTTCCCCCATTCCTGTATCTTTATTTAAGCTATTCTCACTAGCTGGAATGTTCTTCCTGCCTTGTTTTTTGCCTTTAGAAAACTTGCATTTGCCTCCAAGTCTGTCTCAGCCATGTGGCCTTCCCTGTAGGGAGTGAGATCCTTTGTCCCTCAACTGTTAGGTGTGTTATGAGGGGCATTTAAGGGGCACCGTGGGCAGCTCGCCTGCTCCATGATGATTTTTCTCCACTGACCCTCCTCTACCTATTGGTCTAAGACAAGGCATTTTTGTTTGCTGTTCATCAGGTAGGTCTCCTGCCCACCCATCCCTATGACTGACGGAACTGTCACAACCAGCCACATGCTGGGGAAGAAAGCTCTGGATCCCTCAGCAGTGCTCCTTTCCTAGTTATAAACACCCTGACTTGTGAAAGTTGAGGAAAAAAAAATGGACTGACCTTTTCTCTCCCAGGATCTTAGGACCCAAGGCAATGGGGAGTCAATCTCGGGGCAAATTCTGCCAGTGAACGGTTCCCACTGTTCCCGCTCAGACAAACCCCTTCTTTGTGTTCTTCCCATCTCTCTTCGTGGGTCCCTCCTGGAAGGTGAGTGTCCTCAATGCTTTATTCATGGCCCTGGTGCCTCTCTCAGGCTTCTCAGAGGAACAGAAAAAAGGGGGCCGCTGCCCTGAGACTTCTGGGGAAGCTTCCACAAGCCCCCAGGCTCCCTGTGTGTTTTTTGCCTTCTGCCACCTGCTATGGTAGCACAAAGTGAGCAAAAACACAAAATCACACCACATCTTCTTTACATTTTTGGTTTTTGTCATTACGTTTAGCGTTTATTTTATGGAAGTCATACCTGTACGTAATATTAGTTATCTAGTGCACACAACTAATTATCGAAACCAGAAGTAGTCTTCTTCTAGCTCCCAGAGGCAGACACAGGCAGCAACTTCAACTCTTCCCTTTGATATTTACTGTCCTTTTTCTGAGTAACATGATTCTGTTGCTACATCATTCTCTGTAATGGCGAAAACTAAAAAATAAAAATAAAAAAAATCAGGATTTAAGTTTTTTCGCAGCATTACCCCCCTACAAGCCCATGTCCTATTCCCTTATTCTTTCCACATGGCATAGTTCTACCCTAAGGTAGAATATGTCAGTAATCGGCGTTCACAGGACTTGGACTGTGGGGACACTATTGGCCACGAACTATGCTGTATACTCTTACTTTTTCTGTCTTACACTTTTTTTCACTTCCCTCTTATTTGATGTTTTGTTGTCTTGTTTTATCATTTGCTGAGTTTTCCAGGTACTTATCATTAATTGGAACAGATATGTGAATAATTAAAGCCCCCAAATCTTGAAGGATCCCTTCACAAGCTTCAGCTCCCAATAATCCCTCAATACTTAAGTGTCCTCTTCATATTTTTAAATATATCAGATATTTTGACTCTTCGAAGACATCTTTTCCAAGTGGAATGTTCTAACATGTTCTATTCTGACTGATTGCTCTCTGCTCTAGTATGGAATTGTCATCTTGAGAATCTCTGTCTAACACAATCTCCAGTGTTCCTCATACTTCACTCTTTTTGAGACCTTGCATATTTGAAAATGTTTTTATTCTGCTCTCACACTAAATTCACCATTTGCTGGGTAAGAGATCGCTTACAATCATAAAGGAAAATTCCCTATAGTCCTTTAACTTCCACTGAGGATGTTTAGAGAGCTAAAGCAATTATAGTAGTTGGGCCTGTACGTAGGAACTGTTATGGCTCTCCAGAAACTGGTAAGAGTCCCGTCTTTCCCCAGTATTCTGAAATTTAATGACGAGGTGCCTTGGTTTGGGTCTTCTTTTGTCCAATGGGCTTTGCATCAATGAGACTTTCAATTTGGAAACCAGATTTACATAAGTTATCTCTTTGTTGATTTCTTTTTCTATTCTCTTTTGGAACTCTTATTTATTTACATATTGGATCTCCTGGATAGGTCCTCAAATTATCTTTCTTTCCTATTTTCCTCCACTTTACAGGGTGTCACAAAAGTTGCCCATAAAGTTGCCATATATAAGGAAAATGGGAAGTTGTAGCTAAAATATCTTTATTTATAAAATATTCATTATAAAAGTTTATAAAATATTTTCTACATGGTGGCCACCTCTGTAAAATTTAGACGTCAACATTTAGAATTTAAGCTTTGCCGGCCTTTCAGCATAACTCCTTTGCCTTTAACTGTGCCTGGCCTCCTTCAATCCAGAGACCCTTTGTTTTATGCTCTGGACGCTGCATCGTTTACTGCAGTAGCCACCAGCTGCCCATGGCTACTGAGCCCTGGAAATGTGGCAAGTCCAAATTGAGATGAGCTGTCACTGTAAATAAAGACAGCAGAAAACAATATAAAATATTCCATTAACTTTTATATGGATCATGTGTTAGAATGATAATTTTTAGATACATTGGGCCAGATAAAATATATTATTAAAGTATGTTTATCTTTTTCATTTTAGTTTTTATAGTAAAATTCGGTCACTGGAAAATTCCCAGGTTTGCGAAGGGTTCCTTCAGCACTTTCTGAAAGTGATACCTATTCCCATTTCTGCTTTAATCAGATGAAGTTAATTTTCAGGGATATATAGATTCTTTCCCACAATTACGCAGCAAGTCCTTCTTTCTTTTTGACCACCTCTTGGAAAAGTTCTGTGCTTTCAGAGACTCATGTTATTATACTAAGCTCACCTAGATAATCTGGGATAATCTTTCGCGTCAAGGTCTGTGCATAACCTCAGACATACAGAGCCCATTTTCTGGGTAAGGTACCATATTCACAGCTTCTGGGGATGAGGGCATGGATCCTTTGGGGGCCCTTATTTTGCCTGCCACACTGTTATTGTGTTCATTTTACCAATAATGAACTGGAGACACAGAAAGTTTAAGTGTCATCCTCAAGATGATATACCTATGTGTTAGCATTAGAATCAGAACTGTGCTACGTTAAGGCTGGAATGAGTGGGGGCTGAGAACAAAATGCGGGGGAGAGAAGAGGTTAAAAGTGGCAGAGGTAAAAGTCACCTTTCTGGCAGAGGCCAAAAGTGTGTGAACTGCTTTCCTGTTGAAGGTTTATCTCTATGATTTTTAAAGGCTCAGATGAGAAACATCCTTCTTTAATTGTTAAGTTGCTTAAGTACATAGGGCAGCTCATGATGACAAGCACATGGGCTCCAGAAAAACTGATCAGCTGTGGATCTGTGTGAAATTGACAAACCTTCCTGACCCCAATGAATTGGAGACAGAGTGATATGTCCTTCGTTTTCCTGACTCAGGGTCTCACAGGGTGGCGATGGAGGCGCCGGCCGGGGCTGCAGTCATCTCAGGGCTGGACTGGGGGAGGGTCCCCTTCTAAGATCACTCATGTGGTTGTTGGGCTGAGTGAGGGGCCTTGGCTCCTTGTTGGCTGGTGGGCAGAGGCCTCCCTCACAACTCTGCCATATCAATCTCTCCAAGGACAGCTCACAGAGTGGCAGGTTTGCCTTCACCAGGGGAGCAAGTGAGAAAGGGAGAGGGTGAGTAAGGAGGAAGGAAATCCCACTGTGTGCAGCAAGGGTGAATCTGAAGGACTTATGCTAAGTAAAGTAAGCCAAACACAGAAAGACGAGTGTCTCACGATCTCACGTGTAGAATCTAACACAGTCAAACTTTGAAGTAGAGAGTGGAACGGTGGTCGCCAAGGGTTGGCAAGGGGAGGAAATGGGGAGAAGTTGCTCAAAGGGTATAAAGTTTCAGTTTTGCAAGATTAAAACATTCTAGACATCTATTTAATGTACAGCAATGTGACTATCCTTTAACTATGTGAGGTGACAATATGTTAATTAGCATGATCATGGTGGTCATTTCACAAGGTACACATATATCAAAACACTAAGTTGTACACCTTAAACGCATATAGTTTTTGTTAAGTGTACCTTGATAAAGCTGAAAAAATTAAATCATGGGGGGAAAAGACTAGAAATTGGAAGCAAAGATACTCTCTATCAGGAATTGCTAATCTCGAGTCTGTGGGTAGAATTCAGGGTCCAGGAATGTGGATGAGAGATTTATCTATCTTATTTGTACTAAGCTGTAACTGGAATTTGGTGTGTCCTCCCATTATGAATGCAAGCATGGTAGTCAGCTTTCCAGATGGCCCCACAGATGCCTCCTGAAGTTCACCCCCCACCCCCACCCCATTTAGCGCAACCCTCCCCAATCAGTCCTGTATGGCCCAGGGCGCAGGAAAAACCAATGATTGTTATTTCTGAGATTAGGTATGAAAGTGTGACTCTGTCTCAGGATCTTGTTCCCTTTCTCCATCACTCATTCTGAGGGAAGCCAGCTGCCATGTCTTGACACATGACAAGGCGTCCGGCCAACAGCCACATGATTGAGCTTGGAAGTCGATCCTCCAGCCTTCAGATGACCACGGTCCTAGCCAACAACTGGACAGCAACCTGGTTGGAGAGACTGAGCAGAAACACTCGGCTCAGCTGCTCCTGGCTCCCCACCCCTCAGAAACTGAGTGGGATAATGTTTGCTATTTTTAAGTTGCTGAATTGTGTTCTGGGCTTGGCACCTGTAGCTCAGCAGCTAGGGTGCCGGCCACATACACCAGAGCTGGTGGGTTCAAATCCAGCCTGGGCCTGCCAAACAATAATAACAACTACAACCAAAAAAAAGCTGGGTATTGTGGTGGGCACTTGTAGTCCCAGCTCCTTGGGAGACAGAGGCAAGAGAATTGCTTAAGCCCAAGAGTTTGAGGTTGCTGTGAGCTATGATGTTATGGCACTCTACCTAGGATGACATAGTGAGACTATGTCTCTAAATAAATAAATAAATAAATAAATAAATAAATAAATAAAACAAATTGTGTCCTGTAGCAACGACACAGTGATATTAGCAATGCCTGTGATTTTGTAACCAATAAGGACCACAGTTACTTTTATATTGCAGTTCTTGCAGAGAGAGTCAGTATATCTTTTGCCTGCATCGCCACTTTGATCTTACAGTAGAACTTGTTTTCAATATGTTGATAAGGAAGTGCATATCACTTTATCACAAATATATTTTGATAACTGAATTTCCATATAATTGGTGTCTTTTATGTCCTTTATAATTCTATATGTGGATTCAAATTTTTGCATTTAGAGACATTCTTCTGAGAGGGGATCCATAGGCTTCAAAGGGGCACCAAAAAGGTTAAGAATCCTGGATTTGCAAGTTTATAATTCCTTCCTGTTGAGTAAGTTCTGCACAGACGAGACAGCAGGATAGTCCAGGTGCCAAGGCCAACTATCTGCCAGAGCCACTGGGATGGATGAGCCTGGTGCTCTGCGCTGTCCTCCCAGGAGCATGGTCTGTGGGAGGAGGGAGAAGCTTCTGCATTGGCCTGGTCTCTTACTGCATGGGAAGCTCCTCCTGTCACCGTTTGTGCCAAACTCCCAAACTCCGCCCCCTTTCCTTCCAGTGTCAGAGCTGCTCCTGTAATTGACTCCCAAGCCTGAACCTGCAGAACCCAGAGAAAGGCAGTCAGATGCAGGAGCGCCCCCTGGGCTGAGTGGCAAGAGGGCCCTGAGGAAGGAGCCAAATGTGGGCACCTCCTGGCCCAGGACAGTGGTCACTGCCTCCCCTGCTGACCCTCAGAAATCTGAGTGGCATTGTCCAGTGCCACTCACGGAGAGGTGCTAGGGTGCCAGCACCCCCATTTCTCAGATAAGAGTTTGTGCCCCTGATCTTAGAGGGCCCTATGATAGAAGAAAATTAGAGAATTTGGGCCACCCTCCCGTCTCAGTCCCATTTTACAGATGGGATTGTAAGAGGAGAGAGAGGAGAAGTATCTTATCGGGGTCACATGATTCACTTGCCAAGAATCAAATCAAGACTTCAGTGTCCTGACAGACTGGGAGTCTAGTTGGCTATTGCATTTCTAAGGCCCAGCAGAGGGCTCAACCCAAAAATGGCTGAAGGAATGAGAGAACGCACTCAGTCTGGGGGATCTTTCTAGCTCATCAAACCTCTCTACACTTTCAGCCAAGGACATGGATAAAAGATAGGGCCTGGGTGAACCTCTTCATTTTAATTTTCTTTTTGTCAAAACAAATGATAAATTACCTTCCCATCTCTCTTTCTTCCTTTCTGCACCTCAAAAATCTAAAAATCACCTACTTTTTAGCAAGCTTTGGGATCACAAGAGTAAATTTTGTTGTGAATTTGATTACCTTAAAGACATTATTACTTTAGCTTTAAAAGTAAGCTGTACTCCAAGCCTGTTCTAACCCTAACCCTAACCCTAACCCTAGGATGGGAGGGCCCAGGAGGTGAAGCTGCTGGGGACTCTCTGTGCCCTGATGTGGGGAGGGTAGAAGGAGGAGCAACCCCCTTCCCTAAGGCCAAAGTTGAGCCACTGGTGTCTGAGGAATTTGCATCTACACTGCCGGCTCAGAGCAGTGCCATGCAGGCAGTGCATACAGAAGGTGCTCAGTAAGGACCTGCAGCTGGCTTGCTGATTGATTGACAGGAGTGAAAGCACCTGCAGGCTGATGCCTGGCAGTGGGGACCACAGCTTCCTGCATCTGCTCCCTGCAGAGAAGGTGGGTGCCAAGAGCCGAGGTCCTAATGGATGGAGACAAGCTGGAGCCAGATCTCCAGTGTGCCTTTCTCAGCTCCAGTGAAGAGGATCTGAGAAGCCCGGGTAAGACAGAATCTGGACAGGATCCTGCCTTGCACATGTATGTGCCTGGCCAATGTGCATCTCTCTAACCAGCTGACAGGAGATGGTGGGCATCTACTGAGGGCGACAGCCAGACCCAAAGCCATGGCATCATGGTCCCAAAGCATTATTGACAGAAGGAAGTAGGTTTTAGTCATAAGGAGCCACAGCGTGGCTTTCAAAAGCTATTCCTGGCTTGAAGTTTTTCAATGAGGTATACCTCATTAAAAAAAAAAAAATACATATATATATATATATATATATATATATATATACATATACACGTATATATACACATATATTTAAAATGTATCTATAACACCATGTATTATATATAAAAAGTATGCCCTTTCTTCTGGAAATATTCCCAGGAAAATCAAGCAAGAAAAACAGCAAACATAAAAAAAGCATATTCTATTTTAGCTTGTTTCCTTTTTTCCAGTCTCCTGCAAATCCTTGGATACAGGCTAAATTGATGAGTTCATGAGTTGGATACAGTATGTGTTTTGAATTTCTCTAAAATTCTTGGAAGATTTTGCTGGGTAGAGCAGATTTTTTTCTTCCTGTGACATATTTGAGAGAAAAGGGAGAACAGAAGGCACGTGCCCCTCACTAGTTTCAGGTAATATGGTCAGTCATTCACATCAACAAATACTTGTTGACGCCCTACCGTATACAAGGTGCTGGGCCTTGGTGAGTTGGAAATGAACAGGATAAATCCCCACAGATAAGGATCTATGCCATCGGATACCTGTAGTCTACCTTACACACAATAGTCAAAGTGGATACACAAATGATAGGACGTGCAGAAAGTGCAGAAGCCCATAACAAGCTCCCAACAACATATCCTGGAATGGCAAAGATAATTTAGTGGAATGAGAGGGAGAATGAGGGAGAGTGGGCGTAGGGATTTGAAATAGAAGGTGAGGACAGTATTGAAATGAATGGCAGGGTTAAACAAGGAATTATTTTTCTCCAAATGGCAAGTATGGAACACGTTTTTACCGCTGGACTAGTCAATCTCTCAAGTTGAGGGAGTGAGGAAAGGGTTAACGTCGCCACGGCTGGTTGTTACTGGACATCTGAGAAAGGAAGGTTGAGGGGTCCCGTAACCAAATTCCTTTTCCCCTTAAACTCTCAATCTTTACTTTCCTTATATGTTTTTTTGTGTGTCCCTGCTTCTGTAATGATAATGAATAAATTGTCCACATGAAATAAGGCAAAAGAAAGTATATGAGTCCTGTGGTTTTGTCTTTCCACCGGGCACTTCAGTACATCCACGAGTCCAGCTGTACTCAGAAGAAGGCATTGCTGTAGGCCTTGATCTCCTAACCCCCTTCTGATGACTGACCTTTCAGAGTTTGCACTTTTTCTGGGCAATTTTTTTCAATATTCTCCTTCCTGTTTTCTCTCTGACCATGATGTTACTTATTTTACTGCTGACTATTATTTCCTCTCTAGCCTCTCATTAGCTTATTATTCTTTCCTGACTATTGCCTTTCTACAAACTTCCCACATATGTCCCCTTTGGCACCTTTTCAACTGTTTTCCTTCTTAGCTCCTATTTTGTGCAGACTTCATAAAAATGTATATGTATTATATATATAAAACTCATTCCCGTGGGCAAACTCCACAGGAAGCGGCTCACAGAGCACCATTCATCAAAGTGCACGCAAGGTCCAAAAGCTTGTTTAAGAATGACCCTTCTGATAGCAGATTCTATCTAAGGCAGTTAGAATAGTGTCCCGAGAATGGACTCTCAGCCCCCTTTCTCTCTTATTTGTCAAGTGAGATAATGTATGTAAAAGGACTTTGAAGAGTTTGAATAATGTGCTGCGGTGACTGTCACTGCTGTCATTACAGTTTGCTTGTGCATGGATGAGAAATTATTGAGTACCTTACCTTCTCTGTATCAGGTATTGGAGACAAAAGGTGAATGAGATAGTGTGCAGGGCGCAAAAGAAAAGAAAGGAAGGAGAAAAGAAAGGAGGGTGTCAGGCCCGGGACTGGCCAGGTCTCCCGCCCGGCTTAACTAGGTTCCAGACGTGGACCACTAAGCTACCTTGCTCAGGAACAATTTCTCTTAGGTGCCTGAGGGCTATCTACTTTAGCTGATGGGAGAGAGAGAGAGAGAGATAGTCTTAGAGAGAGTAAAGCAGTCTTAGAATAGATCTTAGTCTTTAGTAGAGCTTAGTGATCTTCAGCAGAGAGAGACCATGCTGCCGTTCTGCAGGCAGGAGAGGAGACAGAGTCAGAGTAAGCAGGTCCATGATAGAATGCGCACGCTCCTGACTGCCTTCTTCTCCAGCCTAATATAAGGCTGATCTCTGCCCCTCAACACTACAGGTGTAGAGACTGCCAATTCACCAACGCTGTCATCTTGCAAGCTCTCGTGCTTGTTAGCTCTCCATGCCCTTTTCACCAAGGTGTTCCATTATTGAGCTATACAGGTATTTCTTATAATGCTCACACCTCCTAGCCATAGGCTATATGGACTTCTACAGAGAGAGGGACATTCAGAAAAGAAAGGAAAGGGAAGAGGAAGAAAGAAAAGAAAGAAAAAGAAAGGAGGGAGAGAGAGAGAGTGAAATTTACACAATTCCTAGCATCATGGATCTTACAGTGTAGAGCAGAATACAGGTGTTAATCAAATAGTTAATCGAATCAATTCCTAGCATCATGGATCTTACAGTGTAGAGCAGAATACAGGCATCCAATTCAGTCTTGGGAGAAGGCAGGGGTCACTCTGATGCATTTGGGAACTAGAGGATGAGTGGGAGCTAATTCTGCCAAGGCGGATGGCGAAGGAGCACCCCAGGCACAGTGCATGGCATTTGCAAAGGTCCCAAGGTGGGAAGAAGCAGGATTCGTTGCTCCAGGACTTGGGAGAAGGCCAATGCAATTGGTTAGAAGAGGGAGGAGGCCAGGATCAAGGAGGGATGTGGTCAGGGATGAGACTGGAGATAAGATGGTTGGGCTTTACTAGGCAAGGTCAAGTTTTGTGGAGACCACTAAGGGTTTTTTAGCTTAATAGAGAGAGCTACAGGAAGACTACAAAGCTTTCACACAGAAAAGAGTTCCATTCCAAAACCCCACTCTCCAAATACTGTGCAGAACAGACTGTGTTGGAGAGAAGAGCAAGGCGTAGTCCATCCACAGAGTCGGGGGGAGTATAGTTGACAGGGTGATGGTAATTTAGGCTTGGGTGGTAGCACCAAAGTTTGAAAGAAGTGAAGAGAGTCAGGAGATAGTTAAGAATTAACATTGTCAGAATTTGGTGACAGAATGGATGTGGGGGGATGAGGAAGAATGCTCAATCAAGAGTCACTCCTAGATTCTCCACATGGGCAACCGGGTGTACATGCCGTCACATGCTTAGCATCTGGCCCATGGAACAGCAGGTGCAGCCACGCGGGGTGCCTCTATCTACTCCGCCAACATGCAGCCTGGAGTGATGGGTGTACAGGGGGTGTCTAAGGAGTGCTGTATCATAGTGGCTGAGAAACTCATGGATGGTATCTCCAAGGACATTAATGAACAGGGTCCTAGAACTTCCAAAATCTACATTCACCTACAGATCAGCAGCCTATCAGGCGAGAGCAGGGTGTGCAGGGGCTCTGGTCCAGTCTCTGCATAGGCGACACGTTGTGCCCACTCACTACAGTCTTTCCCCTGGCCCCGGCCCCACTACAGCCGTGGAATGATCTCAAGACCATGGAATGATGTTGGGGGAACACTCAACAACCTTCTTGTACCTTCTCCTTCCTCAGAACACTGATACCTCCTCCATTATGCCCTAAAACCTAAGTGCTTCATCCTAAATGTTTTCCAGGACAAGAGAGTTTGATGGCCTTTCTGCTGGGGAAAAGTACAAAAAGTGGTTATTGCTGAGAATGCCATGGATCCTAATACAAACCTAGAAGCATCTCCTCTTTCTGGCCTCTTAAACTCTAAAAGGTTGATGTTTATCATCTCTGTAGAAACAGGTGGATGAAGAAATGCCTTCAGTCACTCCCTTAATGCTACTTAAAGAGTCTCTATGCCTCACTTTCAAAGAAAGAAAAACCCATTGCTTTAATCTTCAACAAGGTGTTCTGCTAAATCTGCTATATATTGCCAGTGAAGCTTATATTTTGGAGACCTCAAATTGGCCTACAAAATCCAGTGTTCCCTTCTACGTGGACCAGATTAAATCCCCCAGCTTGCCTGATAGTTATGGCAGTGGTATGCTGCAGGTCCATAGTACCCTTTCACTGTTGGCTGACTGGAAACTGATGCTCAAGGTGACTTTGGAAGGCATATTAAAGATGGCAGAGCAACAATCAGCCTGGGTCCCTGAATGAGGGAGAGTTTAGCCGCACCCCTTATAAGATCCCCCTGTAACTGTTACATGAGAAAGTTTAAGCCACTAATCTTCAGTCTAGTAGTTACTAGCAGCACCTTTTACAGTACTTTATGCTGCCCATTGGACATTTCTGGACCATAATCCCCTCAGTGTGAGTAGATGGCTCTCCTGCCAGCCTTCTGTACTTGCTTTAACAATAATATTATACAAGTAAACAGACCATTTTAATAACATGAGATGACTCTCCTATTAAATCAGGGGCTTCTTGAAGACAAGGACTATACGACACCTTATTTTTCATCTAATTTACAATCTCTAGCACAGTGCTTGGCATGCAGGAAACTTTCAATAGATACATTTTGAATGAATGACATTGCTTAGGAAACATTGTATGATGGGGTTAACAAATTCACTCACATGACAAGTCAGATGTGCAGAGAAGATACATTAATACTTCTGAAACTGGTCTTTCTCATGATGCTTCCCAAGCTTGGTAGTTGGGGTGTATGGAACAGGATAATTAAATGTGTAATTCAGTTAAGACTTTGTCTACTGCTTTAATTTAAGTAGCCTCTTTGGGTAATGTTTAGTCTGTTGAGATAATTGCTCTTATTTATGCTCACGTGACGTTCTTCAAGATGCTGTCTAGGGTATGAAAGGAAAAACACTAGAGTAAAAGGGTCTCAAATCCACCTGATATCCTCCCAATCCTAGGTGGCCTTGGCTGTGAAGGATCTGATCTATAGTGGGATATTGTCAAGCTTTTAGTTTGGTCTGAGTCTTGTGACTACTCCCAGGTGGACTTCTCTGAGACTTGTCGTGTCCTTCTGGAGTCTTAGGTCAGATATTCTTCCCCAGGCCCTAGTACGTGATCATCTCACCCTAACCATGAAGGTCCTGGCTCCTTCTTGGTGTTCATGCCATACAGGAACCAGGAGGGACTCAGGGGCACAGTCTGGATCCCCTGTCTGAACACGCTGGCCTCATAACTCAGCCAAGCCGTCCCTTGCTGGCATGGGATCCATTGCACAGAGGACTCATGCAGATCTCTAACAAGTGAAATTAAAGTCCATAAAAGGGGATTCAAGACTCACATGTCTGACAGCTTTCTTTGCCTACCTTTATCTCTCTCTCCCCACTGCCCCTGGAGCCCCATGCTGTACAGCTTACCCTCCCTCTGCCCAGAGAGCCAGCCTCATGGCCCGATCTCATGACAGAACATTTGTCTAATCTCTTACTCCTTGGTGTAGAGGACTGTGGTCCACTTGTGGCTTTTAGTGTGTCAAATGCAGGATAAAGAACCTGAGAAATTCTGTTTTTGTCAGAAATCTGACTTTCGAATAGTGAGAAAAGTCTTTATTTTCACTGTCAGATGAGAACAAGTCTGGAAATGTGGATGGATCCCAAGGGAATAAATCTTATGAAAGATGTGATTACAAGCCACGTTTACTTTCTGTATTCCCTTCATAACAAGACTCCCCACCCCCACCCAAATAATCAAACTGGCCTCTGGGTTACAATACCTTCGGTTGACCAGAAAGTCACATGCTAAAAAATACTAAAAAAGAAAAAGGAAAAAAAATCTGTTACAATTATATCTTATTCCAATTCCATTTGGAACTTAGAACATCTAGAACAATTGACTTGTGAAAATAGAATGAAAAGAAGATTAGTGGACCATGATTTCATCTAGTATCAGCTAAGATGCTGGTGTAATTTTCTATTGCTAAATAGCTGGCATACATACATTCTCCTCTCTCTCTGTTGGGAATGTATTTCCCTTAATAAGGAAACACTCTTGGCTCTGACTCCTTCCCAAGTTTGGACAGAGGGCGCCTTGGAAATGAACGCTGAACAAGACAGACAAGAAGTAGCTAGTTAGTTGTAGCTACTCGAAAATCATCTAGGAACTCTTTAAAGATACGTTGAATAATCATGTGACTCATTTTCCTTCTCTCCTTTCAAAAAGATTAAGTCAGACAATTTTTTTTTTTTTTTTTAAGACAGAGTCTCACTCTGTTGTCCCAGATAGAGTGCTGTGGTATCATCATACCACACAGCAACCTTAAACTCTTGGGCTCAAGTAATCCTCCTGCCTCCACTTCCCAAGCAGCTGGGGCTACAGGCTCCCACCACAACACCCAGCTGGTTTTTCTATTTTTAGTACAGATAGGATCTCACTCTTGCTCAGGCTGGTCTCAAACTTGTGAGTTCAAGCAATCTACCACCTCGGCCCCTTGGAGAGCTAGAATTACAGGTATGAGCCACCACACCTGGCTAAGTCAGACAATCTAAAGCAGACATCTTGAAGAAAGATAAGAGGGGAAAAAAAAAAGATGTTAGTGTCAATTATTCATTCTGACATTGCAATAACAGAGCTTTATTTTATTTATTTATTTTTTTTGAGAGACAGAGTCTCACTCTGTCACTGTAGACTGCCGTGGTATCATAGCTCACAACCTCCTCAAACTCTTGGGCTCAAGTGATTCTCTTGTCTTAACCTCCCAAGTAGCTTAGACTACAGGCGCCTGGCCACAACATCCGGCTGGGTGGCCACAACACCCTTTAGAGACAGGATATTGGTCTTGCTCAGGATGGTTTTGAACTCCTTAAGCTCAGGCAATCCACCCACTTTGGCCTCCCAGAATGCTAGGATTAAAAGCATGAACCAGCTTTACTTTTTTTTTTTTTTAATTCAAGTACATAAATTTGTGAAATCCTAATAATAATCCAATGAAGTACTCACAATTATTATTTCTTTTGAAGGCAAAGAAACTGAGGACTAGAGATCTTAAGTGGATTAATCAAGGTCCAAGTGTAGGAAGCAAGTAGCAAATAATCAGGACTTGGGCCCAGGTTCTCTGCCTCTTGGGTCTAGTTTCATTTCACTACACAGACCATTGATTTTTACATCTAAATCTCTTTCTTTCTGATTTGATTCCTTCTCATCTAGTGTGCATGTGTGGTGGTAGTTTTCTTTTCTTTGTAAGACCATCGTTGGCGTATTAATGGACCAGAGCCAAAACAAACAAATGATGGTGCTCCGTGGTTTATTAGTGATTTAAATCATGTGATAAACTAATCCCGCTCCTACTCTGTTACTTTAGGCCATCTGCTTTATGGTGATCAGAGGTTCAGCCTAATGGAAACAAAAACTGAGTTAGAGTTTTTGTTTGTTTGCATTAATGCTAACTTAATATCACATGTTGCTGAAAGGCATTTGCCACAGACTCGGGCTGGGTCATCTGCCTCATTTGTGTGCAGAGCAGACACCTGCCAAGCTGCCTTTCCAGGCTCTCTGTCTTGAGAGAGCAGAGAGTGGGCAATGTGAAGAGCTTGTTTTCCCACTGAGCTCTTAGGCCTGCCAATCCAGAAACAAAACAGGAGAAAGAAAACTGTATAGAAAACGCATTTCTACATTAACCAATATCTCTAGGTTCTTTTCTTTTTCTACATAACAGTCTTTCCAAATTTAAGTTGCACAAAACCGCAGACCATTTTTTTTTTTATAAGAGTAAGAGGAGCAGGAGGATGAAAAGGTGTATTTCTGTCTCTTTAAACACTCTGAAACCTCGATAGAACCAAAGACTCTTCACGCACTGAGCCTGGCCTCCCCGGCTCCCTTTTTTGGCAGGGTAGACCATGTCCTGTGCTCACAACTTTCACTTTTTTTTTCCCAGACAAGATATTCATCAGTCCCTCCCTGGTGTGTGTACTAGTAATTTTTCAATTTATTTATTTAAAACATAACCCTCACTTTGAGCCTTCATTCTGTACAAGGGAATTCTAGAATTGTTAAAATAAAGTCATCTCAAGTCAACTGGCCACATGTAAATGTGTATTAATCAATGTGAGTGCTGAGCAGCACCACGTCTGCCACACTCCTGCATCCAGTCTGAGATTCTTCCCTTTGCTGAAATTTCTGAGCTTTACTCCATAGGCACATCCCTAGTGAAATTGCTTCTTAGGAACATTTAGCAAAAGGTTTAAAGGTTCAGAAAAGTCCATCTATAGGCCAGGCATAGTGGCTCACACATGTAATCCTGGCACTCTGGGAAGCTGAGGTAGGTGGATTGCTTGAGCTCATGAGTTTGAGACCAGCCCAAGCAAAAAGCAAGACCCCATTTCTACTAAAAATAGAAAAACTGAGGCAAGAGGATTTCTTGAGCCCAAGAGTTAGAGGTTGCTGTGAGCTGTAATGAACAGCACTCTACCCCGGGCAACAGCTTGAGACTCTGTCTCAAAAAAAAGGAAAGAAAAGTTCATTTATTATTTTCCATATAAGCAGATATTAACCTCAGCCATTATAGTTCCCATTTGCTACAGAAGCTTGGCAGTTAATGCTCGAAGTAGGCTGAGTACAGGAGGAGTGCAAAAGTTTTTGAAAAGAAAATATAAATCATTTCATTTAGAATACAATTGTCAAACCAGCATGCAAGTTGGTCTCAAATACATCTCTGACTTCCTTTGCCCACCCCTGATGTATGTGTTTATAGCGAGGGCTATTGATTGGGTGGCATTGAGATAGAGATCAGCTTTCTAAGGGGATGGGCCCCCAAACTAATTGGTTTTGAAGAGGGAAGGTGGTGAAGACCATGAGCCATTAGCAATCAATCTTCATACGTTTCAGGGGCTCCTGAGGAGTGAGTAGGAGGGTGGCTTGGGGAGCAGGGAAGGTGCACTCACGGCCAGGGGAGCTGTTCAGTTCTTTCCAAGGTCACACCCATTTCCTGTGGCCAATCTTTGTTCTCATTATTAGTTTTCTCTGTAACCAAAAAGCAAAATGTTCACAAGCCCTGTTTTCCCCACATTTCTACGACTTACAAGCACATCACCATAACAACAAAGAAACTCTCCTCTATCCCGAAAGTGTTCTGTTAGAAAAGTCAGAGAACCTGCTTCTTTCTGAATAAAGATAGAGAATCTTCCCTCTCCAGCAACTCAGCACCTTTGTCCTTAAACAGACTTCAGGAGTTAAGATGAGATGAACACAAGATATCCCCCACGGCTGCTGATGCCAGCACCTTTTGGCCAGCTCGGCACTTCCTGGGGGCAGGTCTTCCATCAACATCACTAATTTCAACAGGAATTGGCAGGCAGTCTTTGAGTATCTAAGTAAATCTAAGGAACACTCCAGTCATAGTTGGAATTCATACGGCATACTGGTATTATTCTTGCTTTCAAAGCAGAGGACGAGAGATTAAGAACATAGTTCTCCTAACTCCTGGCTATAAGAAAACCTCAATAATTAAACTCTGCACTAGGAATCAGATGTAGAGAAATGAAGATATTATCTCTCGGGATGGAATCTCTGAGAAAAATATGTATGTTCGCAAAGAAAGAAATTATATGTCGTTTACAATGCTTAGGCCTAGCATGGTGAATTCAATTTTTATACATGCTATTATATAATTCTCTAATCACTGTATTTGATAGTAGAAGATTAGAGTCGTTAATAGTGCAAGGATTTTGAAAATCTGTTATTTGAAGTAACATGAGACTCACAAGCATAGTCATGTGGACCAGGGAGAAAGTTTTAAAAATACTTAATCATCTTTGGAACCAAGAATTTATATCAATGTGTGCCTCCTTATTTCATAACTTTTAAATTGACACTTCAAGAAATTTACCTAGAAACTTATTCAGACTCCATACATTTCCCCAATTTGGGAAATTGCTGAAAGAAATTGGGGAAAGTATAGACTTTCTAAAAATGGAAGTTATATGTAAGAAGCACCATGTATCTTATCAAATACCATAATGTTTAGAAACTGAATCACTTACAAATTATGATTAAATTTAAGTGCAGATAATAGAATGAATTATTCAGCAGCTTGATATTTAAATAAAATATGGGCAATTGTCTATTCTATTTTACTTCCTCACCTGTAAAATGGGGACAGTACATGCCCAGCCTGTCTTAGTGAATTAGTACGAGTGTTAAATGAGGTATTATATTTTAAAATGCTTGCCTAAGTGATTGCTATCATAGTACTACTATCACAAACATTTATTTAGTTCCATGTATCTGGCACTTTGCTATATTCAAGAAATACAACGTTAAGCAACCTGGGACCCTGGAACCCTGCCTATAAAGAGGTCACCATCCGGTGGCAAGACAATTTGATAAACCACTCTAAACAACAATTAGGACATAATGTAATAAATGTCATGATAAATCCGTGTACAAGAGAAGTGGTAGTACCAGAATCACATGCTAAAAACGTAACATGGGATTTGCCATCAAAATCTGGCTAAGCATTTGCTTTGAACTTTCAGTTGGCTCCTAAGTTTCTTGCTTAGCTTCTCCCGTATAGACTTGATTAGCTGCATGAAGTTTGAAGCGCTGCTATTTAATGCATTAATGTTTATAAATACGGGTCACATCCCCTTGATAAATTCACTCCTTTATCTTTGGCCCCTCTTTATCCTTAGTCACATTCTTTGCTACCTTGTTACAGTTACTCTAGCCTTCTGCTGATTTGTGTTGACATGATGTATCTTTTTCTATTCCCTCACTTCAAACCAGTTTGTATCTATGTATTTCATGTGCAGCATATAGTTGGCTCTTGATTTGTGATACAATCTGGCAATCTCTACATTTTAACTGGAGTGTTTAGACCATTTACACGTAAAGAGATTATTGATACAATTGTATTGAAATCGACCAACTCGCTATTTGTTTCCTCTTTGTCCCATTGATTTTTGCTTCTTTTAAACAATTTTTCTTTTTGACACTTTTACACCCTAGTGTGCTTAGACACAGAGTGAACACGTAGAAGCTGTGGAGGGCAAGCTTTGTAGTAACAAGAGGGTTGCGTGGCTCCTTGTTTCTGCAGAAGGATGTGATTGGCTTGTTTGAGGAATTCTGCGGGCTGGCAGGGAACTGAAGTTGGTTACTCAGGGATGGGCAGGCCCTGGGCCTCATCCCTGTGATAAGGAGGGTTGCCTGGCAAGGAGACCTTATCTGTAGGAGCAGAGTGGGTAGGATGATATGGTCAGGCTATTAGAGGCCTTCTCAGTTTTGCTGTCAAGGTAGTACATCATTTCAGTTTAAGCCTTATACCACCACAGTAGAGAGTAAATGAATGTCTGTTTCCATAATAGATCACCTTCTACACCTGCTCATCAAACAATAAAGTTTTTTCAAAAGCTTAAACAGAGTTAGAAATGCTGGATTTATCACTGAGGTCCTTCCTGGCCTTGTTCCTTTGTTCAGAAACTGCAAGAAGTCAAAGCCCCCTGCCTGCCTGCAGCCTGTGGCTGCCCTATCTCTAAGCAAGGATTCTCTGACAGTTCAGACATATAACTGGGACTCCCCTCACCATAGACTCACCCAGCCACATTTATTGCAACAAGGAAACAGAATCAATTGACCTTATCAGTCACGGTAGCCGTAACTTAGAGAAATAGAAGCCTAGTGGTCGCCCTTAATGAAAATGCACAGTCTATAATTAATTAAGTCATCTGCAGCTGAAAGAAATTGGGGGAAATGTATTAAAAGAAGTTATAATTAGGGATACACAAAAAACCAGACACAGGACACAGTATATAATAAATAAAATTAACATTGTAATATGTGCTATATTTTCACACTCTGAATATATTTAAAACAGTATAATTAAGTGAAAACCTTTTTGCTATGCTTTTGTGTAGTGATACCTTTTTTTTTAGGTTTTAAATGTTAATTGATGACATTTCAAATGTACAGCCAAACACCAAAAATACTTATAGAATCTCCTGTACTGACCTCCCATATTAACAGATACTAACATTTTGCATTATTTTCTTTAGAATCAATTTTAAATTGAATCTTTTTTTTTTTTTTTTTTTTTTTTTGCAGTTTTTGGCTGGGGCTGGGTTTGAACCCACCACACCTCCAGCATACAGGGCTGGCACCCTACTCCTTTGAGCCACAGGCACCACCCCAAATTAAATCTCTTTTTAAAAACAGAAAGCATCAAGTTTAGATAAAGCACCCCCACCCCATCCTCTACCTGATCCCCAGGGTAACCATTACCCAGAAGTTAGTATGTTTCTTTCCATGCGTGTATGTTTAAACTTTTCTTATATTATGTAGACATAGCCATAAATGATGTACATTATTGTGTGCTCTACATGTTTATATAAATATTAGGAACCGTATGGCACATTTTCCTTTGTAACTAGTTTTTCTTATCAACATGTTTTGGGGTTTATCCACGTTGATATAGTAGATCTACTTTGTTCGTTTTAACTGTCTGGAGTACTTTGCTGTATGAATAAGCCATTTATTTATTTACTCATTGGCGTACGGAGAACAATTTTTTTGTTTTTTTTTGTGTGCATATATATATATGCATACAAAATATACATGTATATATATGCAGCAGAAGACAGGAAATAAAATCTGTGCTGCAAAGAGGATTTTATGAATATCTCCTTGGGCATGCGTGAAAGAGCTCCTGCAGGCTAGAGACCTAGAGGTAGAATTGCTTGACTGATAGAAATGTGTTCATTTTCAGTTTTTGTGGGTATTTAAGAATTGTTCTTCAAAGTGGTAGCTGGGTGCGGTGACTCACACCTGTAATCCTAGCACTCTGGGAGGGTGAGGCAGGAGAATTGCCTGGGCTCAGGAGTTCAAGATCAGCCTGAGCAAGAGTGAGACCCCTATCTCTACTAAAACCAGAAAAATTGGCCAGCGCTGTGGCGGGTGCCTGTAGTCCCAGCTACTCAGGAGGCTGAGGTGAGAAGTATCACTTCAGCCCAAGAGTGTGAGGGTGCTGTGAGTTATGATGCCACACAACTCTACCCAGGGTGACACTGCTGGTGGGAATTCAAGCTAATATGACCTTTTTGAAAAGAAGTTTGGAAAACACTCAAGGAACTAAAAGTAGACCTACCATTTGATCCTGCAGTTCCTCTACTAGGTATATACCCAGATGATCAAAACTTATTTTACAACAAAGACATTTGCACCAGAATGTTAATTGCAGCCCAATTCATAACATCCAAGATGTGGAAACAGCCCAAGTACCCATTGACCCATGAATGGATTAACAAATTATGGTATATACCATGGAATACTATGCAGCCATACAAAAGACAGAGACTTCACATCTTTTATGTTTACCTGAATGGAGCTGGAACATAGTCTTCTTAGTAAAGTATCCTAAGAATAGGAAAAAAAGTATCCAATATACTTGATACTACTATGAAATCAGTATATAACCACCTACACAATCATATGAATGGCAAAACATAACTATAGTCCATAAAGTAGAAGGGAAGAGGAGGGTGGGGAGAGGGGATATGGGAGAAGGGAGGGCATTCGGGGGGACCTCACCTAATGTGCATGATGCAATGGTACATTTCAAAACTATTAAGAAATGAGTATAATTGTGATGGATGTGTTACTTGGTTCAATGTAAACATTTCACAGTATATATCGAAGCAGTACCCTGAACCCCATAAATGCATCAATGTACAAAGTTATGATTTAATTTAAAAAAATTAATTATAAAAAAATAGAAAACCAAAGCAGTCCTACCAATTTATAAAATCCACCATGAACTCCCAGCTCCTCATCAATATAGTTTCACATGACATTATTTGTTAGTTTGTGCATTAACTCACTGTTTTTGAATGCTTTTAAAGATTTTTTTAAACACAAACAATTGATTTTAAGTCATGAATAGATATTTTTCTTCATACTTGAGCATCCTGTTTCATTACTCCAAGAACGAGCCTTTTCAGAAATAATTCAGTTTCTACACCTGGTCATAGACAAAAAAAGAAGACAGAGGGTGACTATATGGACAAACAAATAAAAATCACAATTCCAGAGTTCTGGAAAAAATATAGAAAATGATCTAATAGCAACCTAATGAATAGAGACTTCTTTACCCAATCCTTCTTTTCTCTTTCTGTTTATAGTTGTGCTTACTTGAGAGTAACCATTAATTGCACCCTACCCAAAGAATTCACAAAGTGGAAACATGGAAAAAGATTTGAATGGTGGAAATTGATATGTTGGTCACCAAAGCCTCAGAGGAAAGGGGGTGTGGAACAGAGTTGAGCAGAGTAACTCTCAAAAAGATACCACCAAAATATGAACTTCCATTGGAGTTATTTTATGTCATTAAAATTAATGAAAAAAGAGAAAAAAGACACTCTTTCCCTTCCTAAAATTCATCCTCCCCTGGTTCATAGCTTGTCAATTGCTTCCCTCAACTGTCCCATCAGCTCAGATCTTGGAGTTTCCTTTCCCACCGTTACTTTTTTCAGTTAAAATGAAGAGCTGTGTGGCTCAGCTATGTGAGTACTGATTATGGCTGTCCAATCCCCCTCACTTAGACTGACTGAAAAATGGCCCCCTAAATGTCTCATGGGTGGGCCTTGACACCCCTCCTCCCACTGCCACATTCCTTTCCCCGTTGATCACAGATCTCATGGCATTGAGTCTTGGCATTTACTGTGGTTTTTCTGAAACCAGTTTGCAATTTTGTTTTTGATACAATAACATCAGCCTTTATTTATATGAAATAAGAAAACACTACCTGTGAGAGTTGCTTCAGATTATATATGAAAATAGAAAGTAAAAGGTGGGGGTGGGGTGAAGGACAACAAAGAGATCAGCCCTGTTATAAGATGTAAAACATTAATATTTGATGGCCTAGCCTAGGTAAATATGACACATTTACTTTTGTCATTAAATGTTAATTTTCCTTTCTTATGGAAACAAAGTTCAAATTCCCTGGTCAACAGATACTATTACCTAAAAGTTCTCAATTACTTTATATCAGATGTTTTGATATATAAATTTGACACCACTGACATTAAAAATAAAATGTGAGTATAAACAGGGCAATAGGCATTACCACATTCAAGTTTTGCTGGTGGTTGGCTTACCTCCAGTATCATCCCAGGGTCTGCTCCCCCGAACCTCAGGAGGTTGTTCCCGTGATTTCTGGGCACCGGGCACCCCAGTGTGCTGCTCACAGCTCTTCCTGAGTCTACAGTGGGTCTCTCCCTCCATGTCTGTTTCCCTCGAAGCCTGTGATGTTTTATCTCCTCCTTGTCTTGGGGGACCCTGACTTTGGCAGCAATGGTTGTCCCTGTCTAGAGTCCCTTCTCCCGGATCTGTTCACTAAACTCTGACACTAGACAGAAGCTAATTCCTCGTCCTCACTGTGACAAAGCTGTGCTGGATTCCATGGAGCAAGAAGAGAAGCGCTTCTCTCCTACCCCAGAGTCACTGGGCCTAGGGGTAGCACTAGTGGTGCCAACCCACAAAGCTGGCCAGGCACAGTGGCTCACATTTGTAATCCTAGCACTCTGGGAGGCCAAGGCCGGTGGATTGCTTGAACTCAAGGGTACAAGACCAGCCTGAGCAAAGTGAGATCCCTTGTCTACTAAAAATTAAAAAACTGAGGCAAGAGAATCACTTGAGCCTGAGTTAGAGATTGTTGTGAGCTATGACACCACAGCTCTCTACCTAGGGCAACAGCTGGAGACTCGGCCTCCAAAAAAAAACCCCACAAAGCCTCCCAAAGCCAGCCGACTGGCTTGTGGCTCTAGTCCTCTCTCCACAGGCCCAAGCTGGGAACAACCAGTGGTGACAACACTGTCCTTGTCCTCTTGGCCATCTGTTCTCTCCTACTCTGCTCCACAGGTGTCTCCACGCAAATGCACTTCAGGGAGAGTCTGTCCCTTGTAACCCAACAACTTCACAAATTCCTGAGTCTAGATTTCTCTTTTTGGTTTAGCCAAGATCCCTTCCCGTCTCCAGTTTTGGGCACTTCCTTTTGGCAGTCCTAGGAAGCTGACGTGGCCTCTGTGTCTCCATTACCAAATGCTGATGGCTCCCTCCACCTGTCTCTCTCCACTGCCTTGCCACCCACGCACTCATCAACCCTCATGGTACCTACTTCTGGGCCATCATTCTGCTGTAACTTTCTCCTCAAAGCCACCCGCGACCTTCATTTTGCTAATCCCAACTGAGGATTCTTGGGCCACATTTTTCATTGTTCATCTCTCCTTCTTCTTCAAACACTATCTTCCCCTGGCTTTTATGACCCTGCATTCCTGAATCTTCCTCCTGGTCTTACTTACGGTTTTCTTGGGGACATCCTTCGGGTTTCCCTTTCTTTTGTCCGTTCTTCAAAGGGGGCTGTTCCTCAGGGTTCTATCTAGAGCCCTCCTATCTTGCCATATTAGCCGCACAGCAAGGAACCTTTCTCCATTCCGGTGGACTTTAAGCATTGTGTGTAATCTGAAGCTTTAATTCAGGTGGTTCTGAGTTTCCGACCCCTTCATGGTCAGAGCTCCCTTGTTTGATAGAAAAAGAAACCCACTAGGGCGGGGCCTGTGGCTCAGTCTTTACAAAAAGAGAAAGAAAAGAAAAGAGAAAGAAGCCCACTAAACTAGTGTGAGTGAAAGGTGATTTCTTTGGTGGAATCAGGGTTACTTCAGGAAGTCTAAATAGCAAGAGTTACAAACCCTCTGGAGCAGGGACCCACCAAAGACTGGAGAACAAAGAGTAACTCTCTCCACTGGCCTCCCCCAGGCCTCTGCTCCCAGGCTTCAGCAGAGCCCCACCCAGAAGCGCACCAGACTTCCCCTTGGCTCCTGCAGGGTCCAGCTCGAGGGCATGGGTTAAAGGCTGGAGGGATCTGGTCTCTGCTTTGCTCCCACCCTCATCTTGCTGCTTGTACAGACCCTTTCAAGGCTCACTTTCCTCAGCTCCTCGCAGGCACCCAGCCTCCTGACTTCGGGCCTTGCTTCCTTTTGGAAGTTTCTCCAGTTCACCTCTACTCCTCCCCAAGTCTGAGTTTATTTATTTATTTGATTTATTTTTTGTTTTTTTAGAGACAGAGTCTCACTTTGTTGCCCTCAGTAGAGTGCTGTAGCATCACAGCTCACAGCAATCTCCAGCTTCTGGGCTTAAGTGATTTTCTTGCCTCAGCCCCCCCAAGTAACTGGGACTACAGGCACCTGTCACAGTGTCTGGCTATATTTTGGTGCAGTTTGACTGGAGCCGGGTTTGAACCTGCCACCCTAGGTATATGGGGCTGGGGCTCCACCCACTGAGCCACAGGCGCTGCTCAAGTCTGAGTTTATTATTCTAGCTTTGGGGCCTGGGAACCTTTGCTTCTCATACCGTGCACCCACACTGTGTATCATTTCTACTTATTCTTCTGGGCCCCTCACTGAGCTGAAAGCCTCTTTGTGGACACAGCTGAGCTTGTTAAGGCATATTTGTGAAAAATCACAGAAATGCTCTGAGCAGGTACACGCCCGTGTTAACCTCAGTGCTGTTGGCTTTCTGTGCTGGTAATTCTTTCCTGGAGGAGCTGCCCTGTGTGTTGCAGGGCGTCTCACAGCATCCTTGGCCTCTGCCCACTAGATTCCCAAGACATGACAATCAAAAAATATAGCCAGATGTTGCCAAACATCTCCAACATCTCCTGGGGGCAAAATTGCTCCTGGTTGAGAAGCAGTGGTTTAGGCTAACAGATATTTATTACAAGGATACCAGTGAGAGATCAGACTGAAAATAGGGGGCTGATGTAGCACAGGAAACCCAGCAAGTGTCCTTTCTGTATCCCCCAGAATCTGGACCTAGGGTCTGAAACAGCCCTGAGTATTAATCTCCTAGGAGGCGGTGTTTGTGGAATGTGAAAAGCAAGGTTCAAACAGCAGGAGCTGATGCCAGAGGGTGAGGCTTGGCAGTCACACAGTAGATTTGGGCTTTAACCCTATTGAGGGTACAGAAAATGACACAGTGATGTTTGCCATGTAGATGGACAGACAGGCAGCAGTGTGAGCAGATGTGCAAAGGGTGGAGACGTAAGGCAAATAGGGCTGGGCTTTCCATGGTAGGGTTCCCAGCGAGGCCACAGCAATGTTCAACAGGAGAAATGTGAGGGTTTTACCTGCGGGAGCAGCTAATCCACTGTCTCCCTTTTACTATTTGTGGTACTGCTTGGATAAATCCATTATCGAAACATTTTATTTGGTAATTTGTTTCTTTTTCATAGGAAGAGTAGGATAAAAAAAGCAGACTAGAGAAAAGGAAAATAGGGGGCTCAATTGTTACTATTTGCCAAGTAACCTTAAGAACTAAGGGAAATGACTGGGTGGAGAGAAGAAACATTGTAACTTATATGTGAAACATTAGAACTAAATTAGAATTTGGTTTTTCTTACTACATCCCATTCTTTTAAATTTCCTTATTTTGAAACTCTTAACTAGGTGAGGCAGAATACTAATTGTCTTCTGAAATACATTCCTCTTTTTTCCTTAACAATGGAATCCTAATTTTTTGTTGGGCTTATAGGGTTGGAAGGAAGGTTTTACAGGTATGATAAGGAGACTGCGTTTGGTAAAAAGACGGTCTCCAGGCCAGATAAAGCAGAAGTGAAGGGTGTGAGTCTCAGAGGTTTCCTAAAGGGAGGAAGTTAATTCTTTGTTCTTTTTTTGTGCTGGCTTGAATGCAGACACAGCGGCTGGAGCTTGCCTAGCCATATTGTTACCGGATGAAGAGGGTCCTGCTGCCTGTCACATTCAGCCAACATACAGTGACGGGTATAGATCCACCACACTTTGTCAGAAGGCTGGGATTCTGGAGAACGGTGAAAGTAGCCTGTCTAAGACTGTTCTGATCTTCCATTTCCAAAATTAGTTTTATATGTGTGTGTTCAAGGTAAAGACCATGTTAACCTTTACCTTAAACAATAATTGGCAGAACCTATGACCCATAGCAAACAATAATCAGTATAAAATTTCAATTCAAAAGTTAATCCCTGACTCAGCGTCTGTAGTGCAAGCAGCTAAGGCACCAGCCACATACACCAGAGCTGGCGGGTTTTAATACAGCTCAGGTCTGCCAAACAACAATGACAACTACAACCAAAAAATAGCCTGCGTTGTGGCAGGTACCTCCCAGCTACCTGGGAGGCTAAGGCAAGAGAATCGCTTGAGCCCAGGAGTTGGAGGTTGCTATCAGCTGTGAGGCCACAGCACTCTACCCAGGGTGACAGCTTGAGGCTCTGTCTCAAAACAAACAAACAAACAAAAAGTTAATGCCTTAAATCAGTTCACCTAAATTACTCAAGACAGGCATCTTTAGGGTGGGAGCTAAACTTACAAAACAGTAAGAATGGGAGACAGGAGACGAAGGTCAGACAGGACCTAACCCTCGCCTGACAGACTCCATCTTGTTCTCACTACATGTGCTTTCAATATTGGGCCATGAGGTGAACTCGTATGCTGAGCATAATGAAGCAATAAAATAAAAGAAACTTCATTCCCTCATACTACAGAACAAAGGTCAGCAAACTTTTTCTATAAGGAGCCAGAGAGTAAATATTTTCAGTTTTGTGGACCAAACAAGTCTCTGTCACAGCTAGTCAGCTCTGCCATTTTGGAGTAAAAATATCCATAGATAATATATAATAAATGAGTTCCAATATAATCCCAATATTTGTTCCAATAAAACTTTATTTATACACTGAATTTTGAATTTGTTAAAACTTTCTTGTGTCACAAAATATACTTCTTTTATTTTCAACCATTTAAAAATGTAAATTCTTAGCTCCACGGCTATACAAAACAGGCCATGGGGCCGGATTTGATGTGGGGTATGGTTTTCCAGCTCCTGATCTAAATCATCATGGGGTCCCAAATTGCTTATCTGTATTCAGGTTTTACTAACAGGAGAAAGACACTTCTTTTGCTGTGACTCAGCAGAATGAAGTCCTGATTTATAGTAAGTAGATGCAACAACCCCAAGGGTGTTCCACTCACAGCCCCCACCAGTTCTTCACCAGCTCTGTGTGCCCTCTGCCCTCCCCAACTTCCTGGGTTTTCTCCTAAGGCTCAAATTTGCAATTCTCTTTGAGGATGGCTGTAGGGCCACAGAGCTTCAGGGTGGAAAGAATTTTCATGCATAATGGAGCAGCCCTTGACCGGAGGACCTCAAAGCCCAGCTGTCTTGCATTGTGTCTGGACAAACACAGACAGAATTTACACCCAAGAACAGTGTTTTCAACCTTTTTTATATCGTGGCATACTTACATTATGTTGATCAAAAAAAAAAAGTTAAAAAGAAGAACATATTTACTGTGCTTTGAACTTCTTTTGAAAATAATTTAATTAATGATCTTTAAAAACTTTTGTGGCACACCTAAGATTCTTTCATAGCACAGTGATTGAAAATCACTCCCCTACAGGTCCCCTGTGGAACGGGATGGAAGTTTTCTCCTCAGGTCCTTGCCTGACATTGCGCCTTTGCTTGGTTTGCTCCCATTCCTGTCCTGTGTCTCCTACTCTCTACTGAACTTCCCTTGGGAGCACTTCCCCCATAAATCACTTCTACAGGAATCTGAGTCAGGATCTGATTCCACCCACTCTAATCTCAGAAGTAATTGCTATTGCTCAAGAAACCTTTCCTCTAGGACCAAATAAAACACAAGAAATGGCAGCCTGGTCTTCATGTAAATAAAACCTCAGTCTTCCAGGGGTTCTGGAGGCAGCCTGCTTATGGAGGGAGCCTTTCCAAGCCTCTAGATTCTTAGCTATAAAATGGAGCTAATAAAAAAAGAAAGAAAGAAAGAAAGAAACAACATCTCAGCGTTGTTTTGAGGACAAATGGAGTATCATAGCACCGCATACATTGTCCCGTACACAAGAAACACTCTATAAAAGTTAGTTAGTGTTGGCTACTATGTGGGCCCAGGCATTTTGACACAGCATTGCTACTTGTAAGCTCCAAAGCAGCGTTTTCTTTGCAAATCATAGAAGAGTAAAGGCTACCTGCTGCTCTGTGGGAAGCTGATGAATTATAAAATAGCCTTTTCTACTTTGCAGGTAAGTGTTTTTGACTACAGATACTTCTAGTTAGTTACCATATAAATACAAAATAAGGGACACATCCTGCTCTAAAATTTCAGCAGTAAGTTAGGCAACAAGCTGTGTTCTGAAATCCAGCCCATCTGAGCTCTAATCCCGACTACAGGACTTACTGCTCCTCTAGAGACATCATCATTGATTTACACCATCGGGTTGCCAATACTTACCTTCTAAGTACTAAAGTACCTTGACGACTAAACAAACTGTGCATGCCAAGCACTTAGATACTCCTTATTAAGCACTTCCTATGTACCAGGCACTGGGCTATTATTATCCGCAGCCTGATTCCCCAGAAGAGAAGTGGAGAGATTCCAAACAGCACTCCGATACCTTTGCCCTGACGACAAATGCAGCACTGGTGACAATTCCCAGAAGACAATCTTTTAGAAGCTAATCACTTGGGTTCTTCCCTTGGTTTTCGAATTCAACCCTCTTGGGTCACTCTGCTAGAAGCAAGCCTCTAGCACCACAAACACCAAGGAAATGAGCCTCTCTGTTGCTGCTGTGTGTAGGAAGAGCTGCGTCCTCTCACAGACTCTTTGCTGTGTTAATCCAAGTGAGTCTCCATGTGTCCCCTCGGCACCGTCTAATCCATGCTCTGTGGGTATCGCTCAGGCTGTTGACCTGCCAGTGTTCAGGCCTCTCTCCAGGAGACCACTTGGTGAAGCCCGCGCCTGTGCTAGTGCACAGCTCCAGCAGGGGCCAGCCACGCTGTCAGCTCAAAGAGAAAACAAACCTCTTCTGTGCAGGCCAGGAAGCCTCACCACCCAGGCTTTCAGCTCTGCTTGGGGAGAGAAAGCAAAGAAAAAAGGGGGAAAAAACAGCACACTCCAAGGGACTCAGTAAATACTTGCAGCCTGCCTGACTCACCAACTTGCTTTGACCACATAATAACTCCCCTTCTTTAAATATTTGATAAATGATCAATAGTAGGATTGTATTTCCGTGGACTAGAGGGTTCTTATTCAGTGGCACAGATTTTTGTTGTAATTCAAACTTTTCTTTTCTTTTTTCTCCACATTCAGCAATTGCTATCAGCTGCTGAATGCCTGTGGTCACATACTCAGCTTCCTGTTTATAAACGCGTTCTGCTTTCAGTGAGTCAGCGGTTTCTCCTACACAGAGGTGGGAACGCCGTGTCAGGGCCACAGAGGGTGAGCAAGCTTGGTGAATGGCCCAGTGTGGCGCCAGGTCCCCGCATTGTATGCGGCTGTGCATAAGCTAGAATAATTCTGCCCAGTGAGTTTGGTGGTTTTTCATCCGGTTTTGTCAAAGAGAAACAAAGCCCGAGGTTAGTTAAGGTGTTGAGGTTGGATTTTAATCAGTCCTAACAATTGCAATAGGGAAAGGAGTACAGTGTGAACGGAAGTCAATTTCAATTTGTGTAGAGATGACTGGGCATTTCTAAGGGAGGAGCTTTGGGCTCAGGAGGGCTGCTCACTGTAAACGCCAGGAGGAGACTAGAAGGCTTTGCCTGCTAGCTGGTAGTTATGCAAGTTCAGATCCATCCCTCCAGGGACGTGGAGACAGAGGCCCCTTCCTTCCTGATGATTACATCTGAGGGAATGTTTTTTAGGTCTTTAAGGAAGACATTGGTGGGTGGTAAGAGACATGCATACATCTGAAGGTTACAGTGGAGGGGCTCTCAGTTGTAAGCCCTCTTTGGTAAATTCTCTAAGAAAGGGCCTGTCTTCAGGTGCTGGCTGAACAGTGAACTGTCCTGGCAACCTTGAGCTTTCTCAAGCACTTTAAGGATGGCTGGTGTCCCTCTGGGGCTGCAGCCTTGATCCAGTGAGTGAGATGTGAAAGACAGACCTCGGGGTGATTCTCAGGGACAGACTTTCTCCTTGTCCAAACACTAGCCAGGTTCCCCTGAGCCCTCTTCTGAGCCAGGCCTCGACCTTGGCCTATAAGAACTTGCACGACACCAGCATGGTTTCCAGCACAGATCTTCCTCTTGCTCCTGGCTCTTTCTCCAGGACATCCAGCACGCTTTTGGTTCCAAGCACACCTACAAACACTCTCCCTCCTTATACCTGAGCTTCCTTCTCACTTCTAAGCCTCTGTTCAAATGTCACCTTGGCAGAGAGAACATCCCTGGCCACCAGAACCAAAAGAGCCCCTCCCCTTTCTCTCCTTCTATCCCACTAACTCTGCTTTGATTTTCTCCCTTCCCTGTTACTATCTGAAATATTCTATATTTGTTTATTCATCCCTCCTAGAAGGTAAGCTCTGAGAGATTGTGGCAGATCTAGGTACCAGTGAACAAAGATATCAAGGTCTCCATGAAACCTCATGATAAAATGTGTGGATAAAATCAGATGTGCAGATACAACACTCCTCTGTGCTCCAGAGCAATCTAACTAACTGCTGACTTGACAGCCTCTCCTGAATGTCCCAACAGCATCTCAAACTCCATCTCTCTAGACCAGACCTATCTGGTAGGACTTTCTATCATGATGGAGATATGCTATATCTTCACTGTCCAGTGGGGTAGCCACCAGTCACATGGGTGCCTGGAGCACTTACATGTGGCAAGTATGACTGAGGAGCTGAACTGTCAATGCTATTTGTCTTAATTAAACTTAACATTTAAAAAACCACATGTAACTAGGGACCACCATATAGGACTGTATGATCCTCTGCCCAAACCTGGTCCAGTGGTCTCTGTCTTAACAAATAGCACCACTATTCACCCAGATTAGAAACCTGAAAGATGTG
>CAUYQV010044635.1:0-24249 GCA_963574575.1 Galagoides demidoff | reverse complement strand
AGCCCAAGGAGTCCCTTACACTGCTGTCTGGAGCATACATTTGTACAAATACTTTGGAGGGCAATTTGGCAATATACCCAGGGGGTTAGCTTGCGGCTCCGTAAAAAAAAAAAAAAAAAAAAAAAAAAAAAAAACAAATACAATCAGTGTAATCTGGTTTCTTGTACCCTCGATGAATCCCCAATAGTAAAATAAAAATAATAAAGAAAATTAAAAATAAAAAAATGCTGTATTACCTATGAAATGTAATACAGCAAAATACGAAAAATGAAAGAAAAAAAAAAGAGTGTCTATGTGGCTGATGAAACCAGAGGACAAGAGAAGAAATTCATGGGTAGGGCGACCCAGCCTGGTTTGTCCTTGACTCTCCCTGTTTCATGGCTGAAAGTCTCAGGTCCTAGGAAGTTCCCTGGTTCCTGGCAAGGCAGGGTAGTTGGTCACCCTGTGTCTGGATCACTGCCTTGGAGTTGGAATGCCCCAGTAGCAGCTCCAGATGGAGAGTTTTTAAATAAAATATGGACTTTCTCTCTAGTTGGGAGAATAAGAAGACAAGAATCAGAAAGCAAATGTGAAGGACACTGTGGAAAGGCAGGGAGAGCTGGAGAAGGAGCTGCTCAGGCCACTGCTGAGCGTCCTTGGTGACATCTGCCCAGCTATCATGGCTGTGTCTTCCCCACCTGACATTCTTCCCTAGCTCTGTTCAGAATAAGTGCTTATTTACTGATCTTTTTCTTTCCCTCTGTTTTTTGCCTATTCTTCATTCCCTCTGGAAAAAAGGAATTGCCCTAGCCTGACCTCTGTTGCCTAAAGCTGGTTAAGTTTTGCTGTCAGAGGTAAGGTTGACCCCCAACGTGGTTGAAAATCTGCATACAATTAATGACTCCCTCAAAACTCAACTACTAATATCATGCTGCTGACTGGAAGACTTACTGATAATGTAAAAGGTAGATCAAACACCTATATTACAGACTACGTGTATTACACCATCTTCTTTTTTTAGAAGTAAAGTCTTACTTTATCACCTTTGGTAGAGTGCTGTGGTGTCACAGCTCACAGCAACCTCCAATTCCTGGGCTTAGGCAATTCTCTTGCCTCAACCTCCCAGTAGCTGTGACTATAGTTACCCACCCAACACCTGGCTATTTTCTTGTTGCAGTTTGGCCAGGGCTGGGTTTGAACCTGCCACCCTTGGTATATGGGGCCAGTGCCCTACCCACTGAGCCACAGGCACTGCCCTGTATACTGTGTTCTTAAGGAAACTAGAGAAAAGAAAATCACAAGGCAGAGAGAGTGCACTCATTATTCATTACGTGTGAGTGGATCACCAGAGAGGTCTTCATCCTCATCATCTTTACATTGAGGAAGCTGAGAAAAGGGAGCAAGGGGAGGCATGGTCTTCTGTCTTAGGGGCAGCAGCAGTGGAGAAGGCAGAGGAGATGGGAGGGAAGGAAAGGCGGCACACTTAGTGTAACTTTTATTGAAAACAATCCATGTATAGATGGACCCATGAAGTTCAAATGTGTGTTCTTCAAGGTCGATTGTATTTTGATTCTTTAATCCTAGAGTTTCATTCTTCTAGAAGGAGGGTCGTCAAACAGATGAGCGCAGAGGTCAGCTAGAAATAATCATAATCATATGTGAGCAATGATTTTCCTAAAAGATGCTTTAGGAAATTTAGGTACAGAAGCCACGGTATTTTAGAATCTATTATAGCAAAATTGCTGACCTGATTGACCCGATTTTCTCTGAAGTGACACTGTTAACTTTGTTATAGAAACACTCCTAGTGGTAACCCTTTCTTCTCTCTTCTTCATCATAATTCATTTTCTTCTTTCTTCTTAATCTCCCTTCATTTTTTTTATTATTATTTTTTTTTGCAGTTTTTTTGGGTGGGGCTGGGCTTGAACCTGCCACACCTGGTATATGGGGCCGACACCCTACTCCTTGAGCCACAGGCGCCTCCCATTTGTTTTTTTCCTTTTAAATAAATGCTTACATTTTAACACTCTTTTCTGAGTCCTCTGTTTTTTTTAGGGAGCAGCTCACTTGTGTGTGTATACTTTTTTGTTCATGTACCCTACCTGTAGGTCAGCCTGAGTAACAGACATAGTGTTGTGTAAAGCACAAAATACCTGAATGTGCCTTTGGCTCATCATGGGTAAAAAAAATGTTGCATAAAACAAAAATATCACCTGGGCACGATGGCTCATGCCTATGATCCTAGGAGTCTGGGAAACTGAGGTGGTAGGATCCGTGGAAATCCAGAATTCAAGACCAGCCTAAGCAAGATCTACACCCATCTTACTAAGAATAGAAACATTATGGCAGGTGCCTGTAGTCCCAGTGTCTCGGGAGGCTGAGGCAGGAGGATAACTTGAGCCCAGGAGTTTGAGGTTGCAGTGAGCTAGGCTGAAGCAGAAAATATCAAATGAGTTCCTACTTTTGCATGCAAATGTATCAATGGAAATATTAAAAATCCACATGGCCAATTCTGGATGTAATAAAAATAGTGAAGGACATTGGTTTCAGTAAAGTGATGGACACACATTTTAAAGTCACTTTTCATTATAAAATACCATCTATAACAATATGCGATTCTTCCATTTTTGTTTTGTTATAAAACTTAACAAATCTACATATTACATTTTGCCTGAAGTCTTAGAGTTACTTAGAAGAGATTTAGAATTAAAACACTTTTCTTTACCCTTCATATCCAGGTACTTTACATGTAGTCCCTGTTTATTTCTACAAAAATGGCAAAGGCATTTGTAAATAGCATATCTTATTTGAGGTCTCATCCATAATGCAAGTTAAATTAGGGAAGATTTTGTGATTTCTGATAACTGATCCCTATCAAATTCAATGTGCAGGGATAGTTTGTTTTCTTAGCAAAATTTAAATACAGTAGCAAAACATTTCAGGTAAACATTATTTTCGCATTTGCTATTTGGGTGCTTGGATGGAAAACAGCATTGCTAATGACATTGATTTAAATTTTAAAAATACTTGCAGAGGGGAAGTTCTGCTAATATCTATATATTGATAGTGATTTTTTTCTAAATCCAATTGAGCGAATGTAAAATTATTTTCCAAATAGATTGCTATAGCAGTTCAATGCATCCATCAAGCACTAAACAAATATTTCTTATTTTCTTGAAAGACTTTCATTATTGTGTTGTAAAGTACACTTTGATCCCAGCTGCATTTTAATTTGGAACATCATTCCGATTTTCTTTCTTCCATGTGCCACTATTATGTTAGGACAAAGAATGATTAGCTCAATGTGTTCCTTTTATTATAGAAAAAGACTTTAGAAATCTTTCTTTAAAAAACAGAAATCTCTCTCAAACGTTTTCTAAACTTTTCATGTTCTTTCTTTTTATAATTTTAGCTAAATTTTAAAACAATCCATAGGTTTTAATTTTCCATTTGCTTTTTTGACCTCACCCAAAAATAAATTATCAGCGCAACAATTTTTTTGGTTTCGAGCGGAGGCTTGGGAAGGAGGAACTTTTCCACATAAGCTTAGTGATTTCTTATGTCGATAACATTTCAGACATACGGTGATCCCTAATTTCGTTTCTCCTCTGTGGCTTTTACAAGGAAACTCTCACAAAATTAAAAGGATAATAATGAAAATCTCCTGCCACATTGAGGTCAAAATTATTCTCAGGAGATGGTATGAAATATTTGCATTTCCTATTAGCATCAATTCATTTTAAATAGTTACAACTCATTTAAAGAGATTGACGTTGTTTTTAAATTCCGGAAGAGATTTTGACATTTGAAGTGTTCCACCATTGTTAAAAACAGCTTATTTCCCTTTGGTCTTCATCTCTGTTTTTCTGCCTCTTTCCCACGAACCCAAGCAAGGAGAACTAACATTATTTATGCAGTTTAGGCAAGATTGCATTTAAAGGGCCATGATGTTATTTCTCACCGCAATTTTCTGTGAATCATCCCTCATTTTATACCTCACATTCACACGCGTGATTGGAAATGCTGGGGTGTAAGGTCAAGCGTGAAAATGATGCCGTTTAGATGACATATTCAGCTTCTTATAACTGCTCTTTATATTGGTCCTGACTCAACCTCTTATTTGAAATATACAGTTTGTAGGAAGTCATAGCTCCCTAATTTTCTGGTGTGCAAATCAGGTCGGTACCGTATTTATTGGCAAAACAGATGGGTAAGTCAAAGTTACCCTCTTAGCAACATCTTGTATTTACATAGGGAAGTGCTAACAACGTGTTAAACATCTTCTCTGTCAACTAAATGATACATCCACTATCTTTCTTGATTTTAATAATTTATGTGGCCACATTATGTTCTTTGAATGCGACTATCCACCCAAAATCAGGCTAGTAAACATTTGTTGAATAAAGTTACCACATCTGGGTTTCTCGCTATTTACGGATCCAGCTATTTGAGTTTCTATGTGGGGACCCTCTTTCCTCTTCTGAAAAATAAGAGATCTACTAGATTATGTCAAAGAATTTTGCCAGCCCTTAGACTCAAGCCCTTCGATCCTATAACATGTGCATTTCACATGTAAGTCGTTCCCATTCGAGCCAACCACTCTGCAAAATCAGCATCCGAACCACCTGAGCCAGAAAGCAAAAAATGGCCACTTACTGAATTTTGAAGACACATTGCAGATATGGATTTCAGAAATGGAGATGCACTAATGTAATTAATTTGCCAGCACTAGCATACTAAATTAATCTTAAGTGCATAGCTAATTTTATATATTACAGTAATTTTGTAATTTTCATTTTGACTTATAAAAAAGGACATTTCCTAACATTTATTTTTTTGCCCAGAAGCACATTTCCTTTTGGAACCTCTATATTCAGAGAAAGTATGTTATTTTTAGATCCATTTTTGGCCATTCAACCTGTGTACATAAAACTCGCTCAAAAGAACAGATTACTTGGTGTTTTCAAGAAGAATTATACTAATTCCTGTTGTTGAAACACAGTCTTTGAAGATATCCAAGAAAATGAATTCTAAGCTCAGAACATATTCTTAAACCATAAAACAGGGAGAAGGATGTGAGGTTGGAAAGTTTATGTTGTTTTTAACCCAGAATCGGCCATCTTCTTTCAGCCATTTTTGCTCTTATTGCAGAAAGCAAGGGATGCATTTTTCTTCCTATGGCAGGTGTTTGTTAAATACAAATAATAGTTAGCATTTATATTGGATTTTATACCAGGGCAAGAAAGTTCAATAAATAAGGAAATATCACTTATAAATAACACACAAACATAGCGATGGTAACAAGTTTTTGTTTCATGGCTCCTTTCAACCATCTTGAGTATCATGTTGGGGCACTTCCGTATCCTCCTGATCCATTGCAGTGGTTCAAGGTCAAGGGATGCCTGACCCTCATGTGTAAGTATTCTAATGAGTAGCTTGAATACAATGCAGCTCTGCGAGTTAGAAGAGCTTCCCTCCACTGACCTACCCAAGGTAGTCAACCCAGCTCTAATTTTTATGCCTTCATCCCATCTGTGCTTTGGGACCTAACCTTAGTCTGTAAAGCTGAATTCAGAAGGGCCCAGTTTAGTGTAAAGGTATGGAATGCTGGACTGAGATCCCAAACCTAGATAGCATTCTTATCCTTCTAAGTAAGATGCAGCAGAAAACTCTTTAACTTTTCCCAGTCTTGGTTTCCTTAACTCTATAATGGACTTAATGACCTAACATAGCTGGTGATGGGGGGTGTCAAATAATGTTGTACATATTTAAAAACCTGTATACTTCAAAATTTTTTGAACCCACACACCCAGTAGTAAAAAACTTAAACACGCCTATATCTTTACATATAAATTAAGTCACATGTCACCATATTAATATAGCCTGCATACCCTTAAATAAAAATGATTGTTTTTCTCAAAAACAAGGCAAAGACACAACAATCTGTCATAGTTTTCATAATCTTTTCCTCCCACCCCAGTGAATTTTCTTGCTTCCCTACCTTGAGCCAGGAGGCTCCCTTAGGAGATCATTGCTTTAAGTAATTTGCAATATGCAAGGTACAATTGATGTAGACATTACTAGTTTGGTATAGCTACAGACTAAATTCCAAATTCCAGCTGCTTTACCATTGTTGTTCAGGTAAATAACTGTATGTCCAACTCTTTTGTGCTCCAAGCAGAGTTCAAAGCCATTTCTGCAGGTGGGTCCCTATGTTAATGTCACAGCACCCAGCAGGGATTCCAGGACCTTCTGCATTTATATACAGTCTGATAATATTAAAAGTCTGCAGTCCTCTGTCAAAATAATACCTGACATTTGTATATAGTAACTAACAGTCCGCAACTGTCTTTCAGACACTTCACCTTGTTTAATCCACCCAACCTTCCTATAAGCTAGGTATATGTAGCTACTCATTTTGCAGACAAGGAACTAAAGCGTCTTCACTTTATGAAACAGCTTCTGGCCTTAGTACCCATGGAAAAGATACTTTCTATGGCATCCCATTGACTTTCTTTTACCCTCAGTGATCATTACAGCTTTCAGGAATATGGACCATAATCTGAAATCATTGTGTTGACTTTGTTACAATGGTAGCAAATTGAGTAAAGTGATATATTTCCTTTTGTGGTTTCTCTTTTTCCCTTTCCTCCACTGACAATGGGTAATTTTGAGGACTGGACTAAGGGATGCCCAGAAAGCTAATAAAACATTATTCCTGTGTGTGCTTCTGAAAGAGGTTAGCAATTTGTCCTCAGCCATGGTGGTGGGAATCATCTAATCCTTCGAGGCCATGAATGGAACAGAAAGGTAGAGGAAGGCCAAAGTGTCTGACTTCCTGAGCTCAGGAAGTCATCTTCTCCTGACCTCAGACATCAGTGTTCCTGGCTCTTCAGCCCTCTCAACGCTGAACTTAATAATACCGACCCCCTACCCTCTACCCTGTTCTCAGGCTTTGGGACTCTAACTGACCTTTGCACAGTTTCCACCTTGCAGAAGGCAGGTGGTAGGACTCCTTGGCTATCATCATTTCATGAGCCAATTCCCATAATAAATCTGTATCTATCCATCTACCTGTCATCTTTCTATCTGGCTTTATCCACAACATGGTTCTATTTCTGTGATGAACCCCGACTAATATACCCTCTTCTCAATGTTACAGGAAGCTTTTAAGAGAGAAGAGCAATAATGAGAGGGGTTTTTGTTTGTTTGTTTTGCTTACTATAACCCATTTGACACACCAGTCCCCGCTGTGCATCTTACAATTAAGAATCTAGTTGATTTGGGAGATTTTAAAGTGCTAATATGATATTACAAATGACCAAAAGTAATGATAGTGTATTATCTTCTATGGTGATTCTTATCCTTGAGTAAAATTCCTGAAATAATAGGTACTTTTATAGAAGTGTAAATACTTGCATGTTTTTGGAGTGAGGAGTTGATATGTTTCACCGGATTGTCAAAAGCTTCTGTAACCCCCCAGCCATACTGTCTTAGATTTCAAATTCTTTCATGAGATTCCTATCTGTTCAGCCTCCCAGAAGCTTTACAATGTAAATCCATAGAAAGGTCACAGGTAGACCAGAATATCAGCTGGTTCCATCTCTTGAAGATCTTTTGTTGGCCATAGTTGCTTAGCAAAACAGCATGTTTTCAGATTAACCATAAACCCCCAGGCTCCTTTCATGGCCCTCAGTATCCTTGGTATATCTCTGAAGGGACAGGAGACAAAGCCCGTCTCACTCTACATTTGAGGGTTTTGTTATCATATTAACTATAGTCTCACCTACACTTTGTACACACAAAACTGCTACCTGCTGTTCCCGCTAAAACCACAGTGACTCCTCTGAATATCCTCAGGTCCCTTTGGTGATGGCAGGGGAACTTTGGAGCAGAACACTGATGAAATCTGGCTTTTTCCCCCCTACTTTGTCGTCAGGGCATTTATAATTTCAGGTAGGAGGATAAAAACATTTAACTGAGTGGAATTCAGCAAATGGCCCAGAGTGTGGCTTTTATGATGACAAGTTCAATTGACCCTTTTAAAGACTCACTTTTCTTCCCTCCCTGAATTTCACTTTGAAAGTTTAAATACTCACAAAAATATTTCAACACAGAGAGAGAGCAAATAAAACAAAACAACAAAAAAAGAATGTTAGGTGTAGGTTAACACAACCGTATCGCTTGGGTGTGAAAGATGCACTTTGGACATCTGACCTGCAGGCTTAAATTGGAGTTTGGGGGTGAAAAACTGGAAAGGGGGTAAAGGAAATCATCTCTAGTGTAAAACAGATAGAACAACAGCTATTCCCCTCTCATCTCCCTTTTGATGAGGCTTGCTGAGGCAAAGAAAGAATTAAGTATTAGAACAAATGAAACTGGGAAAATGGGGCGGAATTAAAGCTCGCCTGGAGGAGTTTAGCGAGCTTCCCTTGGGGAGACCAAATTTGGAAACAGCCCTTGGGACAATGTGGAGTTTGGTTTTTCTGTCAGTCACCGCAAAAAGCGTGGGTCTTCCCAGGCTGCCGAGCTGAATGTGGGGCATGGCTCTGCGTCCTAGATGGGGAAATAACCAGAATAAAAAAGAAACATAAACTCTAACTTGTTGACCTGACCTCAGGCTAGAGATTAAGTTACAGAATTAAACAGAGTGTGAGGAGCAAGTTCAGGCGCAGGGATAGGAATTGCAGTTGGGAATGGAAACTACAAAGACAGGTGCACGTGCAATACAAAGGCGTCGTTTCCTTCAAAGGTTGAACTTGGTCTCATTCAGCACATCAAGTCATGTTGGAACCATTCTCCGGAGCACACCACATGTCTGCTAAACAAATCCTTGCCGCTGTCCTTGTTGTTGTTGTGATATGAGTAACTGCTACTCACCACCCACCCTGTCCTCAAACACTTAGTTGTCATCAAACTGAGTTTTCTTGGTCTCAGATTTCTGAGACGTTACTGCAGAGATGATGCCACAGCTGCCCTTTGTTTTCAAGCAGTCGTATAGAATGGTTCTGACGCTTTGATGCCTCAATTCTGGCAGATGTCAAAACGCTATTCCAGCCTACGTCTCACATGTTTTGTGAGAATCAACTATTCTCAGTTAAACGCTTTCTGACTTAACAATACAGGTCAGAATTCATGACTTGCCTTTTGGGAAGTGATGGCCAAGGCTGGGCGCAGAGGCTCATGCCTGTAATCCTCACACTCTGGGAGGCTGAGGGAGGTGGATTGCCTGAGCTCAGGAGTTTGAGACCAGCCTGAGCAAGAGCAAGACCCTGTGTCTAAAAAATAGCTGGGCATTGTGGTGGGCACCTGTAGTGCCACTACTTGGGAGGCTGAAGCAAGAGGATCACTTGAACCCAGGAATTTGAAGTTGCTGTGAACTATGATGCCACAGCCCCCTCCTGAGGGTGACAAAGTGAAACTCTGTCTCAAAAGGAAAAAAAAAAGTGATGGCCAAAGGAAAGACAGTGAACAGTGCTGGTTCTCAAAGGGTTGCCTCCTCTAATGGTGATTCAGGGCAGGGGCCAAAAGGAATCCCTCGTGTCTCTAATGTATTTGTAAGAAAGTAGCATTTGTGTTAGATATTTTAAGCATATTAGATATTACTGTGTTTGTATGAGACCCTTGGCGATCTTGCATCTTTGCTTTACATAACAGATGTTAGGGTCCCAAACTTTTCTCCAAATTAACCAAGATAGTGAGATTTGGGGTCTCGGAGGACATTTGCTTCTGTTTCTCCTGAGGCGAAAGGTAAGAGGCCAGGGCTGATTGTTACCTGGGGTCCTCTCCTCTCTCTGAGTGTCTGTACAGTCCCACAGCCAATAGCTGTTTCCATCTCTTTCCCCCTCCCCCTCCCGCTCCTTGCACTCAGAGCTGCCTCCTCTTTTCAGCTGCTGTAAGTTGAACTGAGAAGTTAGCAGCCCTGCCTTTCTCATTCAATCTGTTCTCTGGGGAACCTGGTTGTTTTGAATTCACAGCCATCGCCCACCCTCCACCCCATTATAAAGGGGGGAAAGAATTGCCGCTGCTCTCATTTTCCAAGAACAGGTGAAATACATCCTGTCGTGAATACAACACCCCAAGCCATAACTTTTGAGGCTATTTCCCACTTCTCCCCCTGGCAGAGGCTGTTGTGTTTCCTTATAGCAGCGTGAGGAGTTGTTATTAGGGTGTTATGGAAACCAGGTGTTAGAGCTGATTAGTCACTAATCTTCCATCTCTGGGAGCTTGGCTTCAATCTTCTCTTCATCAGAATCATTCTGTTGCGTTAATTTATTCATCTTGGCTCTAAGAACCTTGTCAAATCAACATGGTGGTCTCTGCTGGGTTCCTAATGCACTATAGCCCAGATCACAAACGTACTATGTGACACATAATTCAGGATAATTGGCAGTTGGTGCTCAAACAGCCTTGTGATTAAACGGGTATGGAGATTGCAATAGCCTCTCACCTATTAGAAGGCAGTCTCGCCAGGCCAATGCAGTTCTTCAGTGTGGGCTACCGCGGCAAAGAGCGGCATTACCTTTGCAGCTTTCTGGGGTTTGTGACGGATGAGATGGCACTTCTTTTTCCTCTTAATATTTTACCTCTCAAAACACGAAATGAGCCACTTAAATCTGTACTTCCTTTTTTAGACTCCATCTCAAGTCTTCATTAGTAAATCTTGATGACTGCTGAAATGATAGGAAACCCTTCACCTAGCAGAAAAGGGAAAGAAACCCTTTCCCCCCCTATTTATGCTGCTTTGGCAAACAGCTCGCTTTTGACAACTGTTTATAAGGCCATCAAGGAAGGAATTCGACAAGCGTGTTAATTCCTGACGAGGAATGCGACCAGTTCTATGGCCTCCAAATGACTGTTTCTGATGAAAACAATTTCAGCTCGGCCACAAGGAATCTTTAAGGGGTAGTGAAAGTTGACTTTATACTGGCTCTGAACATGGTTTCGGACATTGATTTGCTTTTTAAAGTTACAGGAATCATATGTGTTTGAAAATTTGGAAGGTGGAGGCAAATAAGATGAGAAAAGTCATCTGTGAAATCTCTCTGGGCAGGGAGAAATGATCTGGCACATCATTCCAGAATGTTCGTACAGTGTGCACTTTCTCTGTTCATTTTTTGGATTAGATTAATTGGGAGTGACCCGAGAGCCAGGATGTTTTTGTTCTCCTGAGACTTCCTTATTTGCTTTTCTGTTATCATTTACTCTGCTTCGTGAATGCAATAATTCACATCTATAAGAAATGTATTGGAATCATTCCCTCCCCGCCCACCCATGCCCCACACTGGAAATAAGCACAGAAAAAGAGCCACTTGCTACACTTTGAAGTGGAAGTGACATTGGACTCAAGCAGTCAAAAAACTAAGTAAAATAGAGAACTGATTTATAAACTGCTGTCATTTATAGAATCACACATTTTCTGAAAGAGACTTTAAATGTTCCATTTATATTTGTGACATACTGTGGGAGGGAAGCACACATATTTGCAGCTGTAATATTTGTGAATTGAGTTTCCCAAAGCCACAGAATACAATGAGGGGTCTGGTTTATTATTTTGGAGTTTGTAGCAGTTTTTTTTCTTTTTTTAACTTAATGCTATCATTTGTATACTCCCAAATCACAGCACCCTAAAATAGTATTATTCTAAGTATGCAAGTGTTATTACATTATATATAGGTATCAAAATTTAAATACTCAGTCCCTGCTTTAGAGTATGTTTCTTTTCCTTTTTTCCCCCTCCATTGCTGAAAATAATACCACCCTAGTACCTTATGCTATAACTTTTCATTAAAGATTTAAGTTATTTGCTTAGCAAAGATTCTCTGAATTTGAACTTTTATCTAATGTCTTCAAAGCAGGCGATCTTTGAATTTCTTAAATGTGTGTGAAGGCATAACTTCTGTTCCTCTTTGCTAGTTAAACTGGACAATCTCTCTTCATGTCCCAAATCTTAGAGTCGGAGCGCCACAGCCCTCCCCTGCCAAGGGTGCAGTTAGCATGAATGAAGGTAATGCTGGTTTCCCGGACCTAATGCAAACTTTCTGCAATCGAAGGTTTTAAGGTATAATGTGAGGGTCTCAGAGATGTAAAAATATGTCTCAGAACAGGACTAGGATTGATCTGGAAATCAGATCATACTAACTAAATAAAATAGAGAACTAATTTCTAAACTCCTGTCGTTTATAGAATCACACATTTTCTGAAGGAGACTTTAAACGTTCCATTTATATTTGTGACACGCTGTGGGAGGGAAGGACACGTATCTGCAGCTGTAATATTTGTGAATTGAGTTTCCCAAAGCCACGGGATACAATGAGGGGTCTAGTTTATTATTCTGGAGTTTGTAAGCTTGAGTTTCTCTCCGTCTCACCCCTTGCTCTGTGCTCGACCAAGATCCGAGCGATGGCAAGTGACAGAGAAAGGAGATTGGTAGGAAGGAATTTTTAAACTTCTTGTATGTTTGGCGTTTGGAAAATCTTTATGAAGTTTGTTCCCAGGGGGCCAAGCTGGAATCTGTATTTTGCTTGAGTTCTGTGGTGTGCTGTAAACCAGGTTGCTGCCTAATAAAATCTCTAAGGATTTATCTAGGTAATTTCTCCCCCTTATTACTCTACCCCAGGTTTCTAAAAACCATGACATCAGGGGCAGAGAGAGCCAAGGAGCCATAATACAATTTCTAGGTCAAGTATTTTTAAGGTCCGCTGGCTTTCTCCGTTTCATGCTTTTGTCTTATGCTCCTGGCAGCTGTGTTTAAAGGGGCTACTTCACCAGCTCCTGCCAACCTGGACAAGTTCATTATCCAAAAAGTGCTAATTAAGCAGGTGGATAATCTACTTATTATTATTATTAGAAACTTGATTATATTTGCATTACCTTAGTATCTACTTTTTTGTTTATTCACGTCCAGATGTGCTTATGTGACCTTTGTTATCTAAAAGATAACTGGTATTCTTTACTGGTTGTTTATTTTGTGTTTTGAGCACACTAGTACATAAGTAATTGGCTCCAGAACAGTTGGTCTACCCCTTGGAAAAAACAAACACATATACGTGTCTTTCGGGAAAAGAAATTCTAAAAAGGCTATAAAAAATTCAACAGGTTAATATTGTGTCTAGAAATATATATACACAGAACATGTTACTTATAGCATACCTGTGTTATTCATGAAATAGCCTTATATTCACCAAATAATATGTTATCAAATAATATTTATAAATGTATGGGATGGATTGAATGATTCATTGAAAACTCGATTTCTGATTATTGTCAGGATGCCTTGCTTAGAACCCCTTTTTTTTTCTTGTAGCTAACCCTCCTTGCCCTTACCTCCACATGCACTTGGAGTAGGTGAGTTTCTCAGAGAGCCGCCAAGATCCACAGACCGTTGCATACACACCATGTATAATCCTTTCCCTTTGAGTAGGGGGAAGATTTCTGAGGATCATCGTATGAATTTGCTTAGAAGGAAACCAGGCTTATTAGTAACAAAAGAAAAGGATCATTTTGGTACTGGGGAAAGGCATGCAGATGAGTTCTATACAGCTACGCAGGCAGCGTGGGGCAGGAAGGCACAGAGCCCGGCAGATGTGGCGGGAGGAAAGAGGTGCCTCGAGGAGGGTGACTCCTTTACTTCAGGAACTTGCAAATGTGCTCCCCGGGGGATCGGAGAGGCAATGTGTTTAGGTGTGAGTTTAAGACATGGAAGACATAGTGAGAGCCAACACTTGCCAAAGATTTTTTTACCCCTTAAATTCTATTGGACTTCTCCTTGATTCCCACAGAAATGCTATGACAAGGTCCCAGGGACAGGGAAGATCTTGCTGGCACACTGGCATGTCACGAACCCATTAGGAGCTCTTACAGACTTCATTGAAAGGAATGATCACGTTTTCAAGGAAATTTCTTCAGCAACTTTCAGTGGGTAACACTTTTTATCTAAATATCATTCAAAGCTGCTGGAGGTCCAGGCAGCTGCCACTCCCCTGTCACCTCCTTCCTCTCACAGGACCCGCCTGACCCTGATGGCTTTTCTGCTGGGCGTCGGCTGCAGCACCCAAATCTTTCCAACATAGTAACCACAAAGCTGCCACAGTGAGGTGGTGTTAGGAAAAGACATGAAAACTTTTTGTCCTTCTATTCTCTTGTCTCAACTCACTGAAGAAATGGACGACTAGATAGGGTAAGAAAATTCCTGCAGTGCTCATAGCAAACCAGAGACCCAGCAAGGTGCAGACCTTGGCTCTCCACGCTGCTGGCCTGGCACACACATGAGAAGTATTAGGTCTCTCTTCACATCCCTGAGACAGGAGCCTGAAGGTGGAACTCAGTTCTCTCTTGTCGGTGTTGACCGTAGTCACTACGGCTGGGAAATCTCAGTGCTTTAATCCTTTCGGAGATGCAACAGGGAAAAATAACTTTTGCCTCCGTAGGCTATATGTAGTAGTATAAATGGGGAGCTTTATAAAGGTGCTGTGGGCAATGATGTTCTTAATACCAATCTGACATCATGGGAGGACGTGAGGTGGGGAAGTGGCAAAGGAATCTGACGATATATACATGGGATCTGTTTCCCCTTCCCAGCAAGAGTTGCTTTCAGTCATGGAAAGGATCTATCTTTGAATCTGTCTCGCTACTGCAGTCTAGAACTATGGGCTGAACCCTTTTCTCTCAAAGGGGAAAATCCTACTGATGGGAGGATAGGGGAGAGGAGGCATGTGAAAACATCTAATATCTCTTCTTACAAAAAGTGTCAATGAAGTGTGAGTTCTGATTTCTTTTAAATCCTTTTAGACTTGCATAGTTGTGGTCAGGAAAGACAGACGTCATTGTACACAAGGTGTGCTCCGGACACACCTTGGGGTACATTTTCATCATGGGGCTCTTGGGAAATCACTGTAGGTGTGCAACTCCCGCAACTGTTAGATGGAAGTATGAATGTGATTTCCCGTGTACCCTGGGGAAACCTCGGCCCAAGATAACCGTGTTTTCTTAAGCGTTTCGGTTCCCTATAAGTGGAACCTGGAAATTCTTTCCTTTGTACACAACCAGGGGGCACCTATCAGTGTATATCAGACAGAAATTAGGGGAGGGAGGTTCTTCTCAACACAGGGGGTGATATCTCCTCTTTCACATTCAAATGTCTTCAGCCCTAGTCAGAGCCAGAGGCCCAGGGAAGGTGGAGTTTTCACTGGAGTCTATTACCGTTTTGATCCTGTCAGTCAGCTCTTCATGACAACAGTGACAATGAAGATGGTGACAATGATGTTAATAACGGCCATTTACTAAGCGTTCCCTGTGTTAGAAGGACTCTTCAAGGAGCTTCCCAGAGAAGTTTACTTAGAACTTGTGTGACAGAAATTGTGTAATGGGCTTCCCAGTCGTCATTCTTTTCCCGGCGATTATTATTTTTTATTTTATGGGATGAGGCAACTGCAGCTTTCAAAGGTGAGGCACTTGGCCCAAGATAACTGGCCCAGCTGGGAACCCGCCATGGGTCTATCTTATTTTAAGCCTAGGTTCTTCACGTAACATCTCCACAACACTGTGATAGTGGCCTTGCTGCCAATTGTGCCAAAAAGCAGCTGATACTAGGTGTGACCTCACTGGTAATGAGGCCATCACCCTTTGCTGAAAACAGCCACAGGAAAAGCGCTTGCCTCGTGATCTCTCAAACCCGTGTGTGCCAGTGACACGTTAGAAAACATACCAGGCTCACTTGCTTCACAGCCATTCAAGTCATCAGAAATAATGGAAGACGACACGTGAGGCAGGATGCCTTCTTTCTTCCCAAAGTCTCTGAATTTCCTCTAGTTTCTACATGACCCACTTTAGGCAAGATTTCCACTAATGAACACATAAGCCAGTTTCTGATTTCTGAATGTACATTAAAGCTCATCTAATGCAAAATTAACCTATCTTTATTACTGGAACTGTAGACTATTAAGGTAGCACGCAGAGTTACAGAATTATACATTTGGAAGAGATTTTCATGTGAGGCACCTGTGACTTTATGAACGCTGTTCCCCGTCTGAAATTGGGTTTTGAGTCAGGGATTAATGATGGTGAGAAGGAATAGGGAGCTGGGACAGGGTACAGTTTTGAAGGTCACACACTCTAACTTTTGGTCCCTGGACAAACCCAATTTAGCAAGGATCATTATCCCTGGGAGGCACTGACATTTGCAACACAAAGTGTAAAAATAGTAAGCGTTCCATAAATGTTAGCTGTGATAAGCACTTCCTTGGAAATTCTCATTAATCCTCACACAACCTCTGAAAGATGGATGCCATTCCCGTCTCCATTTTATGGATGGGGACACGGAGCTCAAGCCTTTGGTGCTAAATTATGCAGCTAAATTATACCCAAAGCAAGAAGTGAGATCTATTAGCTGCTAAACACCACATCTTAACTACTATGTTATGCCCTCATCACTTATTTCCTGTGGGGTTTAACTATTGTAAAGAATACTGTCTGGTCCAAGTGGGTTTATGATGTATTTATACTAATCCATGCAATTATAGAAGTAGAATAACCACCAAGAGCAGCTGGTGGGCTTTGTGGAGGAAGGCAGTCAAGAATCTCAGTGGGGGAAAGTGCCCCCACCACAAAAAGAAAAAAAAATCTCTGTAATCTGAGTTCCTAGAATTGATTTATTAGCTGTGTCCTTGTGCTAACATTTGCATTTTAGGGGGGGAATTTTCATGTCTTATCTGGGAGTGGTGACATATTAAGCCATTATCAGGCATTAATAGCTTAAATTAATGCATCCAATTTGTACTCAGTCACCTACAAGAGACCTGAGGGAATGGGTCTTTCAGACAAAAAAAAGGTGGAAGCTTTTATTGAGCACATATTATGGATCATGAATTAAAGTAGATAAGGAATCCATCAATATTTCTTCTATCAAATTTTTGTGAAATATCCTAGTTTATGTGACAATATGGTCACTCATCACAACTATTCCACTCAAGTTGAAAGCATGAAGCAAACACAGACAATATATAAGTGATGTATAACTTTAAAATATGAATTTGAAAATAAAACATCTATTTTAAAATAGCACTGACTAGATGTATTTCAATGAAACTTTATTTACAAAATCAGTCTGTAGGTCTATTTTTGATAAATGACAGCTGTTGTTATTAATGTAATCATTACTATCCTTTTATCAAACAATCGATACTTAAATACTAAACAATAAGAAAGATCACCTGAAACATAAAAGACAGCTCTTTAAATTAAACAAAGAATAAATTTAACTTTATAAAAGGCCTTTTATGCTTTAGTATAGAAAAACAGCCTGATAGGTACACTGTATGTGGATACCATTTTTTTATAGTTTAACTATTTTTTTATTGTTAGAAAGTTGAAATATATTCAAAATAAATAGAATTGTGTAAAGAGGTCTCATGCATAGTATAATCATTATCCAACTTCAGTAATTATAATTGTGCATTGCTTACCAGTAGGGATACATCCTGAGAAACGCAGTGTTAGGCTGAGTTTGTCATTGTGTGAACAGTGCCGAGTGTACTTACACAGACCCAGATAGCACAGCCTACAACACACCTACATATATGGGACTTCCAATTGCTCCTGTCCTAGAAGCCTTTACAATGGCTACTATCCTGATCACTGCAGCCAACTGTGATGCAGTTTGTATTTATGTGTTTAAATGCATCTAAAAGTAGACAAGGTACAGTAAACATACAGTATTATTATCTTATGGGACGACTGACTGTTTTATATGAAGTCTGTAATTGACCAAAACATCATTATGGGCCATATTACTTTATTATATTAATAACCTCCCGTATCATCTGTACCTCCATTCACTCCCTCCCCCTTGCACACAATTAACATCATTCATTTGTAGGTCTTAGTGTTATAATATGTAAGTGCATAAATGGAAAATTTTGACCAATGGATCGTCAGCCTTCCATATTTCTGGGTTTGTGTCTATGGATTCAGCTAACCCAGATCAAAAATATTCGGTAAGGGCTAGACATGGTGACTCATGCCTATAATCATAGTACGCTGGGACTCCAAGGTGGGTGGATTGCTTGAGCTCAGGAATTCGAGACCAGCCTGAGCAAGAATGAGACCTCGTCTCTAAAAAAAATTGCCAGGCATTGTGGTGGGCACCTATAGTCCCAGCTACTCAGGAGGCTGCGGCAAGAGGATCGATGAGCCCAAGAGTTTGCAGTCACTGTGAGCTATGATGCCACAGCACTCCATCAATTGCAATGAAGGGAGACTCTGTCTCAAAAACAAAAACAAAAAAATTAATAAAAAAGAACAATAAAATACTAACAATTATACAAATAAAAAATATAGTAGAAGAATGATTTACATAGCATTTACATTGCACTAGGTGTTATGAGCAATCTAGAAATGATTTAAATATACCAAGGTTATATGCAAATACTGAGTTATTTTATACAAGGAACTTGAGCATCTGGAGATTTTGTATGGAGGTCTTGGAACGAATCCCTGGAGAATAATGAGGACGACTCCACAGGACTGACTGTCTCACTCACACTCTGCATCTCCAACGCGTCTCACCCTGTAACTCACACAGCAGTTCTCTGACTCAGTGATCCTGAATGCCAAGATCAGCAGTGAATTCAGCTGATCCCGACTTGGACTCACTGAGAAATGGGACAAATTGCTTTGTTTTATACTATTCTACGAGAGATAGACATCATTATGATCATTTTCCCTAGTAAAAGGGATCGTACTAAAAGAATCATAAGCATATTCACAAAGATTAAGTAACCTGACAGGGACACACAGTTAATACGTGGCAAATCCAGAGCGCAGACGCAGCTCTCTCATCCCTAGCACGCTCTCCTTCTCCTGCACGCCTTGCTAAAAGTCAGAGGTGGGTCCCCAAAGATATCTGATAGCAATAGAGGAGGCCAGAGGAAGGGACTCACCTTCCTCATCCATATCACCTGTTCCTGGAACGGAGCCTATACGGAGTATTTTCTCCATCAATAATTGGTAAAAAGAATGGGGGTGGGTGGGTCAGTCTTTGGAGGAAACAGACATTGGACTATGAGGGCCAAAGGCTTTCTGTATACTTTTGCCTGAAGCTGGCAGAATTCAATACATTGATTATTTGTGAGCAAAAACCTGCTTTTCACTGTAAACTGCACTTACCCTGCTACCCAGCCAGCGTTGAACATCAGATCATGGACAAGAACAACGACTGAGCTGTGTCCTGGGACTTCTTTGGCAACTAAATCAATACTGTGCACACCGTCAGAGCAGATACAAATTTCCGCATGAACCAGGCAGCATCAACCCATCATCGGGACATCTTTAAAACAATGACATTAGCGTGGACATACTCTAGGTCTTCTTTTCCTATTTTTTGTTGTACAATGTACTTTTGTTTCATATTTGTTGATATCTCTTCTGTTTATGCATAATACATACACATATATGGAGAGAGAGAGAGAAAAAGGCAGGAATAGGAGAGAAAAAGGAAGGAGGAAAAGAATTAGAGAAAACAGAGACTTGATATAGTCTCAGAAGGGCCTCATGTATGTTGGAATATTACCAGATACTTTAACTTAAATCTCCACCAGAGACTTCAAGGCCAACTGCACAGGGACAGAGCAGGTGGCCTTCACACAATGAGAGCTGAGCGAGGATTTAAGAAACCAGAGAGCACTTGAGTTCCGTAAAAGGGACGGTCACTCCTCAATTCCTGGCAATTTCACAATATCCCAGAGATACCCAGTGCTAAGAGACCCAATGCTGCCTAAGTTTTTGATAGGAAACCAGACACCCAGAGGTTCCTATGAAATGTCCTGCTTCCCGGAAGTTGCGCACGAATAGATGTTTTCCAAAGCACATACATGTGTATGCAGTTCCCAGGGTCAGCATGAGGCTTGGTAAAGGAGGGTCGAGCCTTGAGCAGTCCGCTCACTTCTGATCTAGGCACGAGCCCTCTTCTTCCTTTCTCCCTTTCATTTTCACTCAAGACACAGAATAGTGAAAACTGGCCACAGGAAGCCACAAATCGGAACTGAGACAGCCGGGTTAGGACTAGAACCTAGAGATCACAGTCCCTTTAAGAATGAAAAAGCAAGGTCTCCCCGACTAAAGTTTACTGAGAAAGTGCAGGCAGCTGATCTCAAACAACATCTTACTCTGGGTCCCTGTCTTGGCAGGAAAGATCATCCCCAAATTTCAAATAGGTGGCGACGGGACGCGACTACCTGTCCAGTCCCAGCTGTGTCATTGATCACCCGCCACTGGACTCGTAGCACACACAGTTGAATTGCTTTTCCCTGAGGGAAGCAATGCCTCCAGGTGTGCTAATAATAAAATTAATAGCTTAGAGAAACAGCTTGCTACAGCAACAGCGGCGGGAGGAAAGGAGGATCGATTTCAGTGTTTAACTGTCCTAATTCCAGAGTGTATACCCCACCTCAGCCCCTGGTGAGCCGTGCTCAGGCTCGCGGTTAATCAATAGCTGCCTGATTTAAAACAAAGAACCAGTTTCGAGATTAGAAGTCTTTGTGAATAAGAAGATGTATGGTAAAGCTGTCAAAACCCTTCAATTCCCATCTTCCCGCTGCAAGTCCAAGGGCAGCCACCAGCTGATATGAAAGGGAAAAATATCACGCACACCGTATCCCCTTCTGCCTATAAACAAAAGAGGAAAGCTATCGAGGCGCCGCTCCTGCTGATGGCATCCCATAAATAAGGATTTATTGAGTTACTCTGTGTTTAAAGGACTGTGAACATAAAGATGTGTGAATACTTTCAGTTGCACGGAGAGTAATATGTTTCTGCTCTAATCGGCCTGTATCTGGGAGTTCAATTTATACCTTCTTGTAGCTGGCACTCTCATCTCCTCCCTGGAGGGGAGGATCAAATTCCCGGTCAACTTCTTGGCCACTGTTCCAGTGACCATGATCCACTGAGTTTCCCCGGCCCAGCGTCTTCAGAGGCTTTTTTGTTCTGTATGTCTCAGTCTCCACTCTGTCGCCACACCTGCCCGCCATCTACGGGACTCTCTCTTCCATATCCAGGAGTGTGGCTGCAGTGAGCGCTCACCTTCTTGTGTAATCTTCCTCTGCACCTGCTATTATGTCTGCTGGCCTGTCTGAATCTTCCAAGCAGTGTCATTTCTCTCACTTCGCATTTTCTCCCTTTTTTTTTTGAAATAAGCTCATGGGGTGGGGATAGGAATCGGTTTCTTTCCTCCTTCTGACATGCCCCCCACCTGGCTGTCCAATAAGCCCTTAACTCAGAATTGGAGCTTCTAGAAAAAGGCGGCTACGATCAATTTTCTTCTCATGTACGTAGTGTTTTAAATGTAGATGAAATGTTTTCTCTTGTTTTTTCCTAAGCAGCCCTAAAAATAACCCTATCCCTATTTGCCTACAGTGCACTATGTATTAATACTATTTGAGTTGAAGTATCAGTTTTTTTCCTTTGTATAACACTGAGTAAAAAGCGGGTATAAACTGGTACTTTAGGGTGGTTCTTTCTAAGGCTGGCTTGTACCACGCCCCATTTTCCACACCACCCCACCCCCACCCCCTGCTTCTGATGACAAGCCAATCAAAGCCAAGGGTTGAATCTTTTTGCTAATTCAAAGAGAGTTAAGCAGAAATCCCTTCCTACCCTATGTGTTTGCACGTCTGTGCACAGAGCCAAAGCATTTAATTTGAAACAAAATGAAGTTTGATTTTTTTCTTTCATATTTATTTTTTTACAATGAGAATGAGGGTTGACTCCCAGGGAGGCCCTTTCGAGTCCTTTTCCCCGAATGAGAGATGCCTCCCTGTTCTGTCTGAGTCAAGCCTTCCCTCTGCAGTCAGCCTTACTTCCATCACTATGGCTTTAAGTTTTAAGTCTTTCTTGTTCTCTCTCCCTCCCTCTCTCTCTCTCATACGCTTTCTTCTTTTCTCTCTCCTCAACGCCTCTTGCCTCCATCTATGCACAGAGGGGGCCCAAGGGCAATGGTAGAGAAACTTTTCTGGAATTTCCTCTCCAAGAAAAAGTTTTCCAAATTTTCTAAATTTGGAAAAGAAGTGGGTGTAAGGAAACATCATAGAGAACAGGGGTCTGAGGATCACTCTGCCACCAGTCTACGGGTTCTTTTGGAGGAGATTGAAATGTCCCTTTTTGTCACAGGTATTGAATTAAAAGTCAGTATCTCCAGCGATACCAAACACGGGGAGTGTGGCATGAGGAGTGCTTGGGGCCCTCTAAGCAGAGCAGCCACTAACCCAGTACCCCAAGCTTGAGAACTTTTATATTAGGTGGTCTCTGTCCCAGGGCAGCTGTTTCCTCTGCAGAATCCAAATATTTGTAATGAAAGAATATCTCGTTTGTTTGAGTGTAGGACCCACTGGCAAGCTGAACCAATGTCCTTTCACTCTCTAAGCGCACAGAAAAGGTGGAAAGGCACCGAGTTCCCAAAACCGTGAATATCAGATCCCAGAGGAAGCCTGAAATGGATGAGAAATTCCAGGGAAAGGGAAAAGAATGAGGAGAGAGAACGGCAAGCATTGTGCCCAGCATGCCATTAACCCGCCTGCCAACATCGTCTCTTCTTTGCCAGTGGTTTCCACATTCTTTCAAGTATTTTTTTTTCTATTTTAAGTATAGAAGTCAAAGCAAAATCTGGAATTGCCGACGAAAAGTACTCACTTCCTGGCCAGATTTGTTAGTAAGCGGCCATTGCTTAGAGTGAGAAATACTTACGTGTATAAAGCAAAGTTAATGGGACCTGAATTTTGTTCCCAATAACATAATCTTCAAGGAAAGGTAGAACTGTTATTGTATGCCAAGCATTTGATTGGAATTAGATTGCCTTTTAAAGGTGTAGTGCTAGGTAAATGGGGAAGAAAAGGAAAAGTCCAACTTTAATGGCCTTCATTTTATATGCGAAAATGAATGGTAATAACCAGAAAATAGAGAAGTTCCAGTGAGTTAGGACTCATAAATATTAAATGTAATGGAGGGAAATCACAGATCTTTAAGAAATTAACTTGAACACATGGTGATTTTAGTTACGATGTTGTCATTTTGAGGAATGGTCATTAGCAGAGTGGATTGTAATGGGTACCCGCTTACTGTATAGAAAGAATGCCTTCTGATTAACTCAGGATTTTTTCCTGATGCTTCAGCCAGTTTACAACTGTACTGTATATCTCTTCATTTGGAGCTGTGATTGGCTCCGAGGGCTCTTTGTTTAGAGATGTGTGTGCTCTATTTTCATGATTAAGCTTTTTTATGATTAAGTCCCCATTTTCTTTTTTGTCTTAACTTTTACTATGAATAATACGCAGTGCCTTGGAGAACTGATTGGCTGGCTGATATAATTGAGTTCAGATGCAGTTTCCCTCCTCCCGTTGCTGTTTCTGGTCCCTGCTCCATTCTGAGTTGTTTCTGCCTGCCAGGAGAACGCGCTTTCAGAGCGGCTGTTTGCCACTTTTTTTTTTTAAACAGTGAACTGGTTTCTGGTACAACCCGAATATAATCCTTCCTGTCTTAAAGGAAGAGAGTTGTTGGGAGCATGAAGAGGGGACCCCTAGTGTCGCACAGAACTCACGCCCTTTAAACTACAAACTCACAGGCACTCTAACAGTTGCTCCTGAAGACAGCAGTTAAGGATGTCAATTTTACTGTGGGAAGAAATACCCACAGAAAACTCTATGACCAGTTCTTTTAAAGATGTCTTGGGTTCCCCAAATATTCTCTCTGTGCAACACTCCGAGCGTTCTTAGATGATCCTCAATCCTTCAGGTTCTCTCCCTGCATCCGTCTTTCTCCAGCATCTCCTGCTGGATATCCTGGTCTCTCCCCTGCCTTCCCTCGGATCTGCCCTCTCTTAGGTCTCCTTTTGTAAACCCACTCACTGCCCTCTCTGGACATACCCGGTTTGCATGCTGCATTGCAACTTCACCCTCTCACCTGGCTTAGCAAAGTATCTTCCCTAGATTTCACTGTCCTCTTCAGAGGAAGGGAAGGGATTTAAATGACTCATATTGGTTTATTATATTCTGTTTCTTATCCCACTGATTTTTTTTTGAGTTTTCTTCTTTTTTTTATTGAATGGTAGCTGTGTACATTAATACACTTCTGGGGTACAGTGTGGTGTTTTCACACACAATCTGAAACACTTCCATCAAACTGGTTAACATAGCCTTCATGTCATTTTCTTAGTTATTGTGTTAAAACATTCATATTCTACTCATAGAAAGATTCACTTGTACCCTTGTAAGATAAACCACTGAA
>CAUYQV010044634.1:0-10664 GCA_963574575.1 Galagoides demidoff | reverse complement strand
GTGCCCAGGAGATTCAGGTTTATTAGGTCAGGGTGAACCCTGAATATGTAACCAGCAGTCTGGGCGATTTCCCTGTCAGGCTGTTGGGGGATCTCTGCTGAAGGCCTTGAAAGCTTGTGAAGCATTCCCGATCTCTCTGCTGGCTGCTTGAGGCTTGGACTTGGGGGGGGGCAAACTAGAGGGGGAGGAGGTGGAATCTTTTGTATTTGCACAGGCCTGAAATGATGGAGGACTAACCTTCACAGTAGGAATGGAGAGATATCAAGAAGTCAGATGAGACATTTTTACTAATTGATTAGATGTGGGTGATGAAGAGGGTATTGAGATGAAACCCAGGGCTCTAACTCAGTATGTAAGGGGTGGTGCCCATAGCTGACACAAGCACCTGGAGCTGGAGTGTCCCACAGGGGAAATTTAGGAGAGAAAGATGGCTGGAGGCCACCTCCACAGAGATGCCCAGTGGGGACGTGGACGTGTGCACCTGAAGCTCTCTTTGACATTTCTAGCAAGAGCTTACTTCTGAGTCAAGCAGGTGAAACCATGTGAGCCAGTAAGATCCCCAAAGGTAGGGGCCAAGGATGGAGTCCTGGGAAGCAGTCCCGTTTGGGGCAGTGAAAGGAGCTGGCCTGCATGGTGTCTACTGTCTCAGCTCCTCTGTTACCTCCCGACTTATCTTCCTAAGACATTTATCTGGCCTGTCCCTCCCAAAAAAGGCAGATTCCATATCTGCTAAGGAAGAGGTGGCCCTGGTGGGTATGGGCATGCTGGACTAGCTCCTTAACCTGGTTGCTTCTATGGGTGGTAACAGAAGAGTTTCCAGGATAAAGCCTGAGTCCATGGGGTTCCTGGTCAGGGATGGGTCCTAACCTCAGTCCCAAGTGCCATACGTCCAGGGTCACTTGGAGAGCTCTGAGCTGAGAGGCTCAGCCTGAAGGCACTGCCTGAGCCTTCACCCTGGGAACTGGCCTCCGGGAGTTCTTGGGAGGGGTGTGGTCCTTCTCTTTAGGGCTGCAACAACTTTGATCCCCAAGATCTCGTAAAAAAAATGATCCTCCTTGGCTTTTGAGCCCAGCTCTGCAACCCACACACTCAGAAATACTCTAATATTCTGAGGTGAAATAAATCTCCATACTTTTACATGGTGATGTCCTCATCAACAGTGAAAATGCTAATAATAGAAGCAATTTACAAGGGCTGTCTCCTGCAATTTAATCAATCAGTAATTTACTGACTCCAAATAGCATATTTTAACAAGCCAAATTGTTATTTGACTTCAGAGTGTGTAAGTCCAGTATAAATGTGGAGAGTGGACAAAGCAAGTGAAATACTCCATCACCCTGTGGTAGTGTTTAGGAGCGAAGATGAAATTATAATCTATCATCTGAGTATTTAACCCCAAAATGTGAGAGGAAGTTTAATAATTACATCTGAAGTTACCACCACAGGGAACTGATACTTCAAGTTTCAGTGGAAGAAATTAACTAAATAATTCCTTTTTCTCTGGAGACATGGACCAGATAATTAGGAATGAGATTTACTAAACATTTAGTGCTTCTGCTTAATTAAGCAAGCACACATCATGGTATTTAAAGTGTCAACAGGTCCAGACACTCCAAGGGAACAAATTGACAACTGGAGTGTAATTTAAACACCACTTTAAACAATTTTTCATTATACCTACCCTTGTTCCAACTGCCATGGTCTTGGAAGATTCTAGGAGATTAAAACTTAAACTCGCAAAGCTGTGTGAAGCTCAGTTTATGAGCCTGTCACCAACACGCCTCGCCCAACGAGTGTTAAGGGGGTAGAGGTTTGATCCCTGCCCTATCGGGGCCCCAGCCTCATAATGTCGAGGAGGAAACTTAGGTAGCTATGAGCATAGATCTAAGCGGTGGGATAGCAAATAAAAAGAGTGCGGAAGGGCCTGACTAGAGGGTGGGTTGATGTGGGAGTCGGGAGAGAGGAGGATCCATTCCTGAGGCATAGAAGAAGATCACACGGAAGATGTGGGACGCTGCTTGGGCCCCAGGAGGGCTTCAGCAGACCACGACAGGCTGTGCCATTTCAGGTGAGAGACAGCCTGGGCAGAAGCGCCACGCACAGACTTGATGTGTTTGATGCATGTTTGCAATCTGTGGGGTCTGGGGTGAAATGGTTGGAAGGTTGGACCTGGCCAGGGATCTCGGAGGCAGATTCTTCAGAAATGCACCCTCACAGGTGTCACGGCATATGTGCGCAGAAGGGGCTCCATAACGACATTTTGGATGAAAGAGTGAATGAGGGATCCAAACTCTTTGGCAAAATGCCCAGTTAAAACGGCAACACAGAGTAGAAGGTGGTGGCAAGAGAATTGACAATCCCGTCCTGGAGCTGCTGTGTGCAGCGGGGTTGGGCTCCTAACCCTCGGCCTTGGCATTTCCTAACCACTATTTGGGGACATTAAGAGGACCTTTGTATTCCGCAGCTCCTTCCCTTTCAGGCTTTGAACTCCTTTTTGCAACCACTTTGTCATAACGGGAAGTCTATTTAGTATACTTTTTTTTGTTTGCTCTTTTGCTTCATTGGCTTTGTTTTCTAGAATTCATCTGAGACTGGCTGCAGTAGGAAAGAGTGTCTTAAACTAAACAGTGCTGGAGCCTGACTGTTTCTCATCAGCTGCTCCCTGCGGGTCACTCGGAGGTCCGACTGCCATACATGGCTTTATCAGAGCCACAAGGGAGACAGGAGAAAGGAAGCAATAGACAAGCTTCTGAGAGCAGAAACAGAGGTCTCTGTGTCTCTCTGGGGTTGCAGCGGCTGCCCCTGGGAGCACGGATCCAGTTATAAATAGTGGGGACACGGCTACATTTTAAGTATTTTTTTCCACGGGAACCATCCTGTTGTTGGACAAGAAGGGACAGTGAACTGAGTGTGTTGACTTGAATTTGGAGCAAAGGTATTGACTCATCTTTATTTTATTTAAGGATCTTTTCTTGAACATACTTCCTATCACCATCCCCTTCCTGTCCCTTTACACTCTTCTCTTCCATGAATCTGTGCAAGATGCCGCCTGAAGAAACTGAGGCAGGGTCGTGTTTGCTCTCTCCCAGGTGCAAATTAGCAAGGCCTACATGCCTGGGATGAAGGCCTAAAAGTTCCACTTCTTCCTTTCAATGTGGGAGAATTTGAGAATCATCTTCTGGTTAAGAGGAATCATCTTCTGACTTCCTGCTTCTATCATTTATTTTAAAAAATAAAATAAATGATAAAAGACGTAAAGCATGCAGCTCCATGGCCAGAATGTTGTGGAGAAGTCTGCCTCAGTGGCCTGGTGTGCTGGGGCAGCACTGACTGATTCTGGGTCTCCGGGTAAAGGAAGGTGCTGGGTGGGGCAGTGTTCCTGGCCCCTGACCTCTCTTCCAGCCTTGCAGATTGTAATGATGTCATGGTCCTGGCAAAATTGCCTTTGGAGGACCTCGGCCCACCTGTATGGTGTCTCATTCATCTCATTCATTCATTCTTTTAAGGGAACTGTGGGCCAAGCAGGACTCTAGGAAACAAAGAAAAAGATGCAGATAATGATTGAGATGACAAGTAGAGGACGTGGTTGGGCACGTGGTATTGCATTTTAAGGCCACGCATTGAATAGAGAGAGGAGGGTGTGAAGCCTTAGATGATCACTGGAGGAAGCCTTCTCTTGCTCAAATTGTCCCCAGTTTCCAAAGACGAGAGGTTGCCCCCTGGGGAGATGCACCCATCCTATAGATGGCTTGCTCTTTTGAAAATAACTATTTTTGAAGCTGACTTTTTGTACCTCATGTTCTACATTGAGACATGCCCTGTTAAGGTGCCCTTTGTGTCCTTTGTAGACAATACCCTGTGAAAGCCTCACTCCTTGGTGTTTTATTATTAGTCTTGTCTCCCTCGGATTAAACTGAAGAGGCATTGGTTTAGTTTTCAGTTCTAGACCCTGTCCTGGACTGGTCAGCACATTGAGGCCTGGGGGTGGGGGGTTCCTCATGATGGGAATCTCTGCTCCTGCATCTCCTTGGACTCAGTTTCTATCTTTCTTTTAGGAGAATACACAGCAAGAGCTTCTCCAAGGTGGGGTCCTGGGACCTGCAGCCTCAAAATTTCCTGAGAGCTTAGCGCCCTGATCAGGCCGATTCCTGAACCCTCTCCAGAAACTCAGGGGCAATGCTTGGCAATCTTCATTTTTTAAAAAGCCCAGTTGATTCTCCTGCATAATAAAGTTTTAAAAATCTGGGTCTTGGGGTGCTAATGAATGCAGCACCCTCTAAGAGCTGGCAAAGGTAGGAGAGAATGTTAGGCTGGCCTGACCAGCAATAGAAACCAAAAGGGGAAGGTGGGTGTCCTGACTTGGGGCCAGCTCTCCCTGTGTCCTTGCCACCACTCCCCCTTCCGCCTACATGCCAGGACCTCTCTACTCTCCTGACCAGCAAATCCCACATTCTGGAAGGCTTTCTGTGTCAGAAATGCCTACTTCACTTTGGATGTAACCTACAGTTGCAATTTAAGCTTTGTTAAGCATAGATTTCTTTGTAAAAGGAATTGGGGGCAAATGTAAACAGATGAGAGAAAATTGTAGCCATCTCTTCTGTGGGTGACTGGGCTCAGCCCCAATAACAGGTGTCAACATCTTTGGGGAGTGAGGACTGTGAAGGAGCCAGAGGCCCCTAGGTGCACAGAGGGTATCGTCACAGGGTCTTGGCGTGAACTCACAGCTGCAGCTGTGAGACACACTCTCCCTAGGGAAGTTGGCCTTCTTTCCAAGTTAAGAATCAAGGTTCTCAGTTTTCACGCCTCCCTGAGTGACAGTTTTCCCTCGGGTCCCATCAAAGGGGACCTGACCGAGGTTCTTTCTTTCCAACCTGCTTTCTCCCCATATAACCGGTTTGTCTCAGTGTGTCTGGCCTGCGTCCTTTCAGACGGTTTGATCCCGCAGCCACTTTCTTCCCAGAAGGGCAGCGACCTGGTGGATCTCACATGTCCCTGATTAGATTTCATCTAAAATGGCCCCAACTCTGTCATCTGGGCCACTGCTTCGTGGGAAGGCAAGGTGGGCTGGGCCTGTTGGGTGCTGGGGTCCCAGAGAAAGGACAAAGCAGTCACTAGATCCATTGACAATTTAGCTCTTGAGCACTCTCCTCCTCTCCCCCGCTGTGAGCCCTGCGCTGATGAATATGTGGAAGTGGGAGATAAATAGAAATCAAAACCCTCCCTTTATTTCTGAAACAGCTGTATTGGGAAAGGTGGTGTGGTGCTGAGACCAAACGGGCTCCCTGCTGCTTCTCTGATGGGTTATATAATCTGTCCCTTCTCTCCATTTCCAGAGCCCTGTATGGCCTGTGAGGAGAAGGTTAAGGTCCTTGTACGGCTTTCCCCTGGGGGAGAGTCTAGACTTGGGAAGGATGGGGGAGGCGTGTACACGTGTGCATGCAGTCGTCACAGGTGGGGTTCCCTGGGAGGCAGGGCCCACGTCACTTCCAGTGGCTGGGTAGAGAGGCCTTTTCGAGTGAGCGTGGGGCATCTTCATGCCAGCTGTTTGCTAGGGCCAGTCTCAGAGCACATGGTAAGACAGACCTGGAAGAGGGTCTTTAGCATGTTGGTCTCACCTGGATCAGGGCCTCTCTGAAGGGGAGGGGACAGTGAACGGAGGGGCGAAGACCTGGGAGAGTCAGGTAGTGTCGCCCCAGTCCTGTTCCTCCCCCCAGGGCTCCACCCACCATTATGACCCTATATCACCACTCACTTGTTTAAAGGCTGACTGAGGGACTAGCTGAGCACTGCTTCAGTCAGGGGTAGCTGGCAGAAGGGCAGGACGCCCAGCACCCCACAGCTGGTGTTTAAGAAGAGCCAGCAGTTTAGTACAACTTGGTGCCTTCTTCTCAATCTTCCGGGAGTCCATCTGGGTCACGAGGTGAGGCCAACACCGTTGAAAGTGCATGGATTTATTGACTTTTATTTAAAAAGGGCTTCTGATGGCCAATCTCATTGGAAACTTATTAGAAATGCTCTTCCATTAAGAGATTTGTTTCAAAAAGTCTTTGACCAACATCAGTAATGCATAGTTAGAAAATTTGCCACTCACTCCTCCATTTAGCAGAATGTTTTCTCAAAGCATTTCATCTGCTTGCAGCTGTCCACCCTGCAGGGGCCGCTTCCTCTCAGTGCTTACAGGTTAACCGAGGTGAACGTGTATCAGCTGTTGGGGGAGGTGCATTCATAAAATCAGAAGTCACACTGTCCGCCACAAAGCCCTTACTGTTGTCCTGGCCATATCTGATATCCCTGTTTCCACATAGTCTGTGGACTCAGACACATGGTTTGACAACGTATCAAATTCACTCTGAGATAGCACGGGATTAGCAGCTGAAACCAGATAGTTAGGGCAGAACCTTGAGAAAATTCCTACGGTGCTGGCAGGGTCCATGCGAGGATTTTTATTTCTTGTAGGAACAGATAAGATTATGACCAGTGTTGCTAATCATCGTATACCAAACAAAGCTACTATATTTTCTCTTAAAATATCTCTATAGCAATTGAATTAAAGCAAGGACTCAATGATTTCTGCCCCTGAAAGGTGAATTAAAAGTGATCCACAGGCACCTGCCATGGTGGGAATTGTGGCAGCTCATTGGAAGTGTAGGAATTTAGCCCTAAGGGCAGGGGTCCTTCCTCGGTGAGCATTTGGACAATTGAAGAGTCATAATCTGAGGCAAAGGTTGACGATAAGGACCATTCTAGGTTGGGGAATTAGAGCAGTGGAGAAAAGAGACAAAAATCCCTGCTCTTAGGCTGCTGATGTCCTGTGGATAAAGACGGCTCACTAGGTCTCAGGCACTGTTCTCAGTACCTTACACACATTAACTCCTTTAACCCTCACGCCTACCCTGACATGGGCACTTCTCATTGTCCCTCTTTTACAAATGGGGAAACTGAGGCACAGGGAAGTTAAGTGACTTATCCAAAAATCACGCAGACAGCAAGTGGCAGTTTAGAATTTCAAGCCATGGAACCTCCGTGCATCCCAAACTTTAAAGTGTGTATGTTTCCCCCCTGAGTTTAAAAGCAGATTCTAATTCAGTAGATCCAGGAAGCCTGAGATTCTGCACTCCCGACCGGCTCCCAGGTGAGGTAGGCCTCTGGACCTTGATGAGCATCTTTGACGTCCTGAAAACTAAGCTTCTCGGAGATACGTTTATTGTCCATTTCTATGTTTTCTTCATTAGCATTTTCTTATCCTTGTCTAGGCTTGATTATTGAAGCCACAAAAAACTGGTAAGGCTGATTCGGGAGAGGGGCAGGGACAGTTTAAGGATGCAGAGCTCATGGGATACAAGGAGCAAGGCTTCCTGTGGCCCAGAGCTCCATCAGTTCCCGGCCTCCCACTGGCCCTTCTTCTGTGTGGGTTCCAGCCTCTGCTCTGTTCTACCAGCTGGCTTTCCAACAGGGCTACACCCTTCTCCCATCCCAGACCACCAGCCCTTTCAGACCCAGGCCTGCAACAGCTGTATGTGATTGGTTTCTTACTTTAAGTGCTTGAAGGGGGACTCCTATTGGTTGCTCTGGCATTCAGTGGATTACAGGTGCTATGGGCAAAATAGGCAGGCAGGAGAAGGCAGGCATGATGGACTAATTGTCTGATACATTTCGTATCACTGTAAGAACAAATATCCCCTAAGAACTCCTTCCTAGAAGTCCATGTTGCTTACTTTGTGAGGCACTTAGGATGAAATGGATCATTTATTTATGTACCAAGCGCCTATCCAGCTGCCAGGCAATGTGCCAAATGATTGGGATACAAAGGTAGAAGACACAAGCCACTGGTGTTAAAGACCTTAGGCTTTAAAGGGGAGAAGAGTTCTATGGTAAAGGCAAACTCACGGATAGCAGACCAAAGGCCTCCTCTGAGAACAGTCAGGAAAACTGCAAACATCTATCAGCACTTCTGCTTTCTGAATTGCATATCTATATTCCATAAATACGTTTCTATTGCATAACTACGTAATTATATATGTGCAAATAATTCCAGATACTTTAATTGTTCTCTGAAGGCCTAGATACATGGGTCACAGAGAAGAGTAGCAAAGTGAGTTCAATTTCTGGACACACTTAACTCTTTAAGAGATTCAACCATACTTAAGCAATGCTAGTTAAGAGAGGCTACACAGAAAGTGACAACCAGAATGTTCAGGGGGCCAGTGAGTTTTTGGCAATTCTAACAGTGAGATGAAAATTGTAAGGGCTGCAGTAAATACCCCAGGCTTTCCTTGGGGAACTCTGGAGGACTGAGTGAACTTTAAGATTAAGGGAAAATCGGAAATAAAATAGACTGTATAAAAACTGAAACCTAGCCTCTAAATAGTTCAAACCCTGACTGGATTAAGGTGTCTATTCCCCTACTCTAACTTTCTATCAGGAATTTCAAATTTCATCTAGAGCCTCCATGATTTTACACATATAATGTCTGACATTTAATTAGAAAAAAATATCAAACATACCAACAAATTAGATTCAAAGCAAAAAACAGATACTAGAAACATGTTTATAGGCTATGGATATATGGAAGTTATCAGGCCTGGACATTACAACAATATGATTCATATGGTTAAAAAATTAGATGACAAGTACGAGAAAGTCATTAAAGAACTGGGATATATATTAAAAATTTAAAGAAATAGTCTACAAGTAAAAGATACAACAAATGAAATTAATTACTCAGTAGGGGTTTGTGCAGTAGGTTGAATACAGATGAAAAGAAAATTAGTGATTTGAAAGATAGGTTAATAGGAAATGTCCAATGCAAGACCTAGAGAGAAAAAGGATGGAAAATTCAGTACTGAAATTGTGAAAACAATACAGATGTTTATGTTGGGAGGGAGTAAATAGAATTAAATTTCTAGGCCACCTTTGCCAAATCCCTTTCCTTTCATTGATTCAATTTCCATTTCAACTACTTTTTTTTTTTTTTTTAAATTCAAGTCCTGGTTCTCTTGTCTAGAGTTCTTCATTGTGGTAGCCAGTGACCATATGTGACTATTTAAATTTAAATTGATTAAAATAAAATAAAATAAATTTAGCTCCTCAGTCACCCTGGCTACTGAGGCCAGTGGCTACTGTATTGGACACTGCAAATTTAGAGCATTTCTGTTGTCTCAAAGTTGTAAGTGGACTACAATCTCATTCCCTGACATTATACATTTTTTGTCAGTTTAATTTTTAGATTTTTGCCTATGATGATGTTGCCTCTATGCATAGAACATATTCATGGTTCCAGAGTCTTGAGTGTAATTTCAAGATTTTATGCAGCATGACTCAGTTGTCTTTCTCTGCATATTGAGATCAGAGAAGGTAAATTGACAATCGACCATTAGTAGAAAGAAGACAAAATTATCTTAAAATAAGATGCCTGTGGCTCTGTGGGCCTGTCTTGCATGGAGAATGGTGCTCAAATCTGTGACACTGAGTTATCAGATGACTCTGGTCTCGTCTATTTAGGAATACTCAGTCACTAAAATGGCAAAATAAATAATGTTTCGGTTCTTGGACTTCCCATTGGAGAATTCTTTATTTTAAAAGTATATGGGGCAAATGGGACTTTCATTAAACTAAGTCCAGCTTTGCCATGTACTGGTTTTTAAACATGGATAACACTTCACCTTTTCTGAGACCCAGGTTTTCCTGCGGTTGGGGGAAGGTCATTGCACCTCTTCCTAACATGTGACTTATAGTAATTAAATGTCGTTTTACAAATGTGGAAATCACTTTATAAATTTAAGTGCCCTATGTATCATCTAGCATTATTTTGGGGGGCCAGGTGACTGTATGCTACTGTTCTTCATTCTTTTGTTTCTTTTTGTCTTGCAGTGATTTCTCTCAAGGCTTCTGAAGATTCGTCTTTCGAGAAAAAGAAGACAACTTGGGCATTTTTTGAAGGTAAAGCTTGTATATTTCCTTATCATACGATGCATCCTCATTTTTAGACAGTAGGAGGGGAACAGAATAGGAAGAAAGGACTCTAACTTCTTAGTTTTGACATAACATCAAGTTCTTTTCTCAGACAAAAACCTCGTCAAGAGTCAGATGGTATCAGCCCACAGGTTTTAAAAGAGCGGAAACTAAAGCTGATATGACATTAGGGAAGGATCTTCAAGTGATAAAACACATATAAGTATATCTATTGTCACTACATTTTATTTCAAGTTTCTTAAGGAGTTTGAGGATTGAAAACCTTAAGGAAGTAAGTTTCAACCCATGCTAGAATCAGTTGGGAATCTTTAAAAACACTGATGCCTTTCCACATCTCTAGAGATTCTGATTCAGTTGGAACTTGTTTTACTTTTTTATTTTTTTTTTTTTATTGAATGGTAACTATGTACATTAATGCACTTCTGGGGTACAGTGTGGGGTTTTCACATGCAATCCGAAATACTTCCATCAAACTGATCAACACAGCCTTCATGTCGTTTTCTCAGTTATTATTTTAAAACGTTCTCATTCTACTCTTAGAAAGATTCACTTGTACCCCTGTAAGATAAACCTCAGAAATGGTCCCTCCAATCCCTCTCCCTCCACCCATTGCCCCCCTCCCTTCTCCCTCCCCACATTCTTAGGCTATTTGGTTATAGCTTTCATATAAAAGGTATAAATTAGTTTCATAA
>CAUYQV010044631.1:0-22302 GCA_963574575.1 Galagoides demidoff | reverse complement strand
GTCTCCTGCCTCAGCCTCCCAAGTAGCTGGGACCACAGGCACCCGCCACAATGCCCAGCTATTTTTTGGCTGCAGCCGTCATTGTTGTTTGGCAGGCCCAGGCTGGATTCGATCCCGCCACTTTAAGTGTATGTGACTGGTACCTTAGCTACTTGAGCCACAGGTGCCAAGCCACTTTTTAAGCTTTTTAAAACAACAACAACAACAACAAAAACTAAGACACTATCAACACATTAGCCCAGGCCTTCACAGAGTCAGGTTCAATATCACTGTCTTGCACTCTCCACATCTTGTCCCACCAGAAGGTTTCCAGGGGCAACAACACACAGGGAGCCTTCATCTCCATAACTGTGCCTTTTTCTGGGAAAACCTCCTACAGGCCCTCTCTAAAGCTGCTTTACAGTTAACATACTTTTTTTTTTTTTTTTGAGACAGTCTCACTATGTCACTCTGGGTAGAGTACCATGGCGTCACAGCTCACAGCAGCCTCAAACTCTTGGGGTTAAGCAATTCTCTTGCCTCAGCCTCCAAGTAGCTGGGACTACAGGAGCCTGCCACAACATCTGCGTATTTTTTTGTCGCAGTTGTCATTGTTGTTTAGCCAGCCCAGGCTGGGTTGGAACCTGCCAGCTTTGGTGCATGTGGCCGGCGCCATAACCACTATGCTACGAGTGCTGAGCCAACATACTTCTTATTAAGTAGAAGGAACACACTCTAAAATAACAATAAAAAGTATTGTATAGTAAACACTTGAACCAGCAACACAATCCTTGATGACCACGTATTAGGTACTACACTTAGTTGTATGTCCTATGCTTTCATATGACTGGTGTGCAGTAGGTGGATTACACCAGCATCACCACAATCTCATGAGTAATGGGTTATACTATGTTACAAGGGCTGGGACATCACTAGGTGGCAAGAATTTTTCAGCTCCATTACAGTCGTATGGGATCACTATCAGTATGTGATCTGCTGTTAACGTGGCACGTGACCACATTTTAAAAGTACAACCAACAGCATTTACTGACCGAACGTGGGTTGTAGGCAAAATGGAAGCATGAAGGATGGCTCCAAGGATTGGGGCTTGAGCAACTTGAGGAAACGTGTACTGAGATGGGGAAGAGAGGGCCAGTGTGAGTTTGGGGGAACCAGAAAGTTAGGAGGGATACAAGTACTGCTGAATAGTCAATGAGAAACCCTGGCAACAGGGTGGCTGCTCTGGTTTGAATGCGTCCCCTCCAAAATTCACATTTTGCCAAGGTGATGATATTGGAGTGGGGCTATAAGAGGTGACTGGCCATGAGGGCTGTCCCCTCACTATTGAGATTAAGGGCCTTACACACAAGACTTCCTGCTGCATTCAGGTAGCTGCTACTTTGTCCTTCCACCTCTATCATGTGAGAACACGGCAAGAAGGTCCTCACCAGGCTTAACGCCTGTGCCTTGGTCTCGCACTTCCTATCCTCCAGAAATAAATTTCTGTTCCTTATACATTACCCCGTCTCAGGTATTTCATTGTAGCAGCAAAGAAATGGACTCGGACAGTGGCCAAAGGGGTTTAATAAGAGCAAGTGCATTGGAAGTGTGCTTTCTGGTTATTTGCTTGGGTTGTTCCATGGATACAATACAATGAGACTTCTCCCCACTGTCCACAGTTCTTCAATAAAAGTTCCACATGGCACAGCGTTAGCTATGTAAGAAGAATCACCACCTCCAGGCATCACAGGGGATACGTCTTCCAGATACAACGAGGCAAAAGCAACTAACCCAGGAACAAGAATTTGCGAGAGATTAAAAAAAAAAAAATCTAAGCAGGAGGTGGTGGTATAAATATAAGCTCCCAAGATATCTCCAGCAATCTTGGGGAGATGCTTGGATTTCTACAGAACATGGACTGTGAATTTGAGCCAAATTTATCCAGATCCCAAGGGGTCAAGAAATTCCAGTTCTATAATACAGATACGTGAATAAAAGACCATAGAAAAGGAATAAGCCAAACTATGAAGAGATTGGTTACACATTTATGGATAATATTTTTCTTTACTTCCTGATTTTTCTCAAAATTTTCTAAACTAGAAACAGTGGATATGTTTTTGAGAAGGGGCCGGAAGAAAGGGGCTTCAGTGGGTATTGGAGGAAAGCCTGGCCTGCGAAAGAAGAAAGTCTGGAGGGTGCATAAGGAATATTCACCACTCAGCAGCTCTCTCCAAAAAAAAAAAAAAAAAAAAAAAAAAAGAGGATGCGGTAACCTAGGTAACCAATGGCCAATAGAAAAGGGCAATAATGCCTGGAGGCACAGAGAGGCCAATGAAAGAGTTGTAACCAATTTCAAATAGAGAAAGCGTGTATTTGCCTGCGTGTCTCCGCCTCTCTCACCTCTTCTCGTTCATGAGAGGGACCCACTTCCAGCTCTCTTCGGAAGTACTCTAAGCTTTCTCTGTGCTCTTAAATAAAATTTCTCTTTGTTACACTGAAACTTGTGCAGGTTACTTTTGCTTCTATCCACACCGCCCGGGCCTCTCCAGTTTTACCCTTGGTTTCCACCCACTTTTGCTTTTAATTCTCCGCCATCCTTCGGTTGAACTTTCTAGTTTGGCCAAATAATCAAAACAGGTCAACTGGGTTCAGGAACGGGGACCTTCTCCCCCACACGTCAATAATTTTATAACCAGAAAAATGTATTAGCAGTGAAAATGACAAAGTGGCATCCCATGAATAACTGCCTTTGTCTTGGTCTGGACTGAATGCACGAAAAAGCAGGGCGGCTTCTCCCGGTTCTAGGCAGCTCACTCCTAATAACACAGCTCCCAGTAGCCAGGAGCAGATCACAGAGCTGGGCTCCCTGTCACTGCAGACGTGCAGGGGTCATTGACCCGTGCAGGGTCTCAGCTGTTTTTCCTCCCTCCCAAGCTTATGCTGCGACTGCTTAGACCTCAGCACAGGATTTGCTGTTATCGCTACTGTTTCATTTTGCAGGACTCAATCTCCAATCATAAGCTGCTGGGACCTTCTGGGAGTCCTCAGTCTATCTCCCAAGACATGCTTTGACCCCTGCAATATCTTGTTCCCGGAAAACTAGAATACCCATGCCAACCACATTTTCTTTTCTTCATTCAGAGATCATATCTAACATTTACTGAGCACGTCCCAAGGGTCAGAGAGTGTGTAAGAACGACACGCATATTTGCTCACTTAACCTTCACAACAACCCTATGAGATAGGTGCTGTCACCAACCCTGTCTGACAGATGAAGAAAATGAGGCATCTGGCGGTTACATAGCTTGTTCAAAATCTCAGCTAACAAAGTGTCAGAGGCAGGTTTGGCTCCACGCTCTTCAACACGGCGCTATCCAGCCTCCCGCATGGTTATCAAGGCCCAGACTCTGTGATAGCAGGGCAGACAGGGAGAGGACAGAGAACCAGCCTTCAGAGAGCTGAGTGGGTGCTGCAGTTAATTGCAGCTGGGCGCTGGAGGTGCTCCACTGGCTGTCCTACTATGAGACCCTCGGCATGTTACTTGCCCCTGCTACTCTTTGGTATCCTCATCTGTCCAAGAGGAGCTGAAAATAATACCTACCTTATGGGGCCGTCAAGTATCTAAGAAATGAAGTAAACTTAATCCTTAATACAAGGAGGGTACTTAGAAGAGCACCTGACATGTAGTAAGTACTTAATTAACATTAACTATTCATTTATTCTTGGGGTAGGATATAAAGAGGCACAAAGAAAAGAATGCTCAGTGCTCACTAGAACTTCTGGTTTTCCAGAGAGGTGCCGAAATCTGCAAATTGAAGACGGAGCAGGCCTTTGCTATAAGTAAGCAGCGGGGAAGGGTCTCTGACTTTGCAGGCAACGGGCCCAGAGGCAGGAGGGCATGAAACCAGCATAGCCCCACTCCCTGTGGGTGTTCAACCACCCAGTGCTTTCTCTGGGTACCCAGGAAATGGGAGCAGCCTTTGTTGCTAACCTGTACAAACCACCTTAATTTGTGGCCTCTAGGGTGGAAGGTAACTGAAGACTTTCCAGGTTTTAACTCTGTTTAGCACCAGAAGAGCCCAAACTTCGGCTTCAAAGAGAAAATGCGTTTGAAAGGCTGATGGAAGGGCTTATGAGCCTTCTTGTACATCAAACACGCCTTACAAAGCAACATTTTGATGAGTTAAGTGCAAATGAATCAGAAACACAGGGATTAAATTTCCCTTGAAATACACGTAGGTTTAAAGATTAAGGGGAAATTGCCTGGCAAGACGTGTTTGGGGTTAAACACTAGAAAGTAGTTCAAGTTGGTTCCTGCCTGCTACTTCCCTTCTATGATGAGTGTAAATAACAACAATAATAAGAGTATCAACCCCGCTCGATATAATTTAAGCTCACTTAGGGCCTATGGGATTCTTCTGGCTAGGTGCATAAAAAAGTAAAATGTAATGACAGAAGTAGAAATGCAAGGAGGGGACCAGGATGCAACCGCAGAGACTTGGCTGTTTGTCCCTCAGCCCAGCTTCCCTTTCCTCCTCTGCTCACAGTTGGACTACCTCTCACAGGACGTGTTGCAGCCAGTGGAATACAGTTGGAAGTGGGGATTGTTGCTTCCAGGCTCCGCCCATTAAAATCTCCCACGTGTCCCTCTGTTCTCTCTCTTTCTCCATCTACCGGCTGGACAATGATAATCAGGGCAACCTGGAAGGTCCCATACTGAAGGTGGCTATGTCCTCACTAATGCCATGGCCAGCACGCTTTCTGTAACCATGCAATAAATTTCTGTCGTGTGAAGCAACCAAGGTCTCAAGACTTCTCTGTTACAACGAGGAATGTCACTTATACAAAGACAGATAAGTAAAAGACCACATGGATAAAAAGAAATCTGAATCATAAACCAGGACACCCGAGGTCTAGTCGCTGCCTCCGATGTGCTGTGTGGTGCTCTGAGCAAGTCCCTTCCCACCCTCGCTGCCTCATTCTTCAGAGCTAATGTTTAAGATTAAATTATTCTAAATAACAAATTGCAACTTGAATTCTATTCTAGTCAACAAAAGTTTATGAAACACCTACTATTTGTTAGGCATTGGGGCCGCAGAGTTAAGTAAATCTGGGCATTTAGAGTATAGCCTTGAAGATAAATTACTGTAATAAAAATAGCAGAAAGTAAATGAATGAATGAATCAATCAGTCAGTCAGTCACAAAGAGCAACGAGTTCTGCTTGGGAGAAGGTGGAGGAAAAACCACTTGTAAACAATGACAGAGAACAAAAGGCTAACAGGGTGGGGTCCTGTTCTGAACAGATCCAGGGACCCCACAGCTGAAAAGGCCCTGCTTTCTCAGATAGAAAACTATTATAAGATCCTGAAAAGTTGCATTCCCACCAGCAGTGCAGAAGTGTTCCCTTTTCTCCACATCTACGCCAACATCTATAGTTTTGAGGTATAGAGTATAAATGTCTTAACATAATAATTAAGAAAGTGTGGTGAAGGCTATGTATGCTAACCAGTTTGTTATATTTCAAATTGTATATAAAACCATCACATTGTACCCCATAAATGCATTATTGTACATAGCTATGATTTAATTTAAAAAATAAATAAATAAAAAGATCCTGAAAAGTTGCGAACTTGGAGGTCATTAACCAATTTCCCAGGGTCTCACCCCATCTTCGTTGAGACTAAAAACAAAGTGATAACAATAAGTAAAACCTCCAGGAGATAAGATGTGAAATTAAAAGGCGAAAGACTGGGTCTGGGCCATCCAACTGATGCCACACCTTCGGCCATCCACTGACAAGCCTCTTCACATTCTACTTACTGACTTCTCACAAGTTCACGATCACCTGTCCGTTTTATTTGACATAGGCATGAGACTTTAGAGTTGCCTCATTCATTGCACATTTAATAAATTCAACCCATAACTTCAGTCTGACCATGATCCAACACCTCCTTTTCCCTTCAAGTCTCACGCCACCCATGCATTGGGCATAATACCATCAATGACCTCTTCAAGTCACTAATACAGATAATAGACAGGACAGGCCCAAAGACAATGCCTGGAATGCACTGCTAAGGGGCCTTCCTTTAGGTGGGTATGTCCATACCTGGGAATTGACCTTCAAGGTAAGCAGAGCATGATTCTGAAGCCAAGGATAAGAGTAGGTGTATTTGTTTTCTGTAGCTGTTGTAACACATCGCCACAAACTTAGTCACTTAAGCACAACAAATATATTAGTTTTACAGTCCTGTAGACCAATAGTTCAACATGGGTCTCACAGAGCTACAATGAAAGTACTGCCAGGGCTGCAGTCCTTTCTGGAATCTCCAGGGGAGAATCTGTTTTCCATGCTTCAAGGGGACACCTGTTTACTTTATTGTGTCCTTGCTTCTTCAAACAGCACTCAGTGCAGAGGATATTGTCCTTCCAAGCTTCTAGAGGCCACCTACAATCCTTGGCTCATGGCCACATCCCTCCATATTCAAAGCAAACAATGGCAATTCTAGATGTTCTCACATTGCATCACTCTCACCCCCTCTTCTTCCTCTAACTTCTACTTTTGAGAACGTTTGTGATTACACGGGACCCACCAGAATAACACAGGATAATCTCCCTGATCAGCTGATTAGCATTCTTAATTCCATCTGCTACCACCTTACTCTCCCTTTGCCATATAACATAACAGATTCCAGGGATTGGGACACCCTGGGGAGACCATTATTTTGCCAACTACAGGAGGGATGATGTCAATTCATTCTTTTAGTCTTTATTAAGTGCCTGTTGTATGCCATTCACTGCACCAAAGTCTAAGAATACACTGAGTAATAAGACAGAACTTTACCCTGCCTTTGTAGAACACACGATATGATGAGGAAGACACTGAAGGGGCATCAACTAAGAGTAATGGGTGTCACAACAGGGAAAGTGTAGCTAATAGGAAAATCACTCTAAGAAGAATGCATAAGAAAAAAACTCATCAATTCAAGGTGGTGGGTAGGGGACTGAGGGAACAGGGAGAGGGGTTGGGGGTTAGAGAGCATGGCATACTTCTTGGGGGTGGGACACAATTATAAGAGGGACTTTACCTAACAAATCAGTGTAACCTAATTCTTTGTACCCTCAATGAATCCCAAACAATAAAAAAAAAAAATACCCCTGCTCTCAGAAGTGGCAATAATGCAGAAAAAGAAGAAGAATGCATCTGCACCTTTGGCTTTGCTTCAAACCTAAAGCCCCAAGTTAAGAATCAGAAAGCAACCCCCCAAAGAGTCCATTTCTCTATTGGAAAAAAAAGAAAGAGAAAATGTAAGAGAAACTGGATTTATTTTTAATGAACGTGCCTTGGCTTTGAATGATCACCACTTCCTTCCCTGGTTCTTCTTTACTAAGGCTTAGTCTGGACTCTTGCTTGAGTGAAATATCTACTGTGCACCAAAGGCACTGAAGTTACAAGGATCTGAGAGGTTGTAGAGCCCAGTGGGAGGTGAAGATAAGACTCTAGCCAACCAGAAGAGTATGACAGATTATATAAATATTATGGTTTTGTGACAAATACTGCATTGTGGACAAGAAGCCACAGCCAGGACAAGGGTTCAGTTGGTGTCTTAGGAAGGTATCTCTGAGAAGAGTTGGATCCAGAGTGAGGCTGGGGCTTCCCTCAGCCTCTAGCCACTATAACAAAAAGGAAAAGAATGAAGCCAAGGTCAGCAAGTGATTTGGCACTTGAATTCAAAATGCCAAGAGGACCTCAATGGAAAAGGGCCTAAGTCCAAAGGCAGTATCAAACCAGCTCATGGGGATAGACTGGGGGGGAGGGAATCAGAAGGGTCCTGAGAATGGGGTTCTTTGAGCTGGTCCCTGCAAGGGGCTTCTTCCCTGTAATATGAGCACAAGCTGAGGTTCCACCAAGAGAGGTCTTCTCTGTCTTCCACGAGTATGTGACTGCTGGCAGCTGCAGGGGAGCTGCATGCTAGCCCAGCATCTGGAGAGTCCTCTGTGTTCTAGGAAATCCTTTTCTGGCTCAAATTTGTTTCTGTTTCTGGGGTCTTATCCAATGTATCCCTGGGTTTCCAGCCATCACATTTTCACCAAGGTGGTAATGGCATATCAGGAAATCGGGGGTTATTGCCATCAATACCAGCCCCACACTGGTGATCAACTGCTGCTTTTCTTTTTCTTTATTTTTTTCTTTGACACAGAGTCTCATTCTGTTTCCCCAGACTAGAGTGCAGCAGCTTCATATCCCTCAGCAACCTCCTAGTCTCAAGCAGTCCTCTTGCCTCAGCCTCTTGAGTAGCTGGGTCTACAGGCACCTGCCACAATGCCCAGCTATTTTTTCTATCTTTAATAGAGATGGGGTTTCACTCTTGCTCAGGCTGATATTGAACTCCTGAACTCAAGCAATCCTCCTGCCTCAGCCTCCCAAAGTGCTAGGACTACAGGCATGAGCCACCAATCCCAGCCAACTGCTGCTTCTTTATATTGCTACCTTCTAATTAAAAACCTGGGGTGAGTGTGGGTATTTGAGTCATGGCACCTGGCCCCACTATAAGAGTGACTGGAAGCAAGTAAACCCAGGTTCTGTTGGCATATGATCTCTGCAAATGGAGTGGGAGACTCCTGAAACAAAAAAGGGAGGTCACAATCTGTGAGTTGCTATTGCAATTGGGAATGCTTTGAGCTATGAGTCATGGGAAAGCCAATGTTTTTAAGTGAGTTAAACAATGAGAAAAAGGTAGTGTCTCATAACAAGATATCCACAGACAGGTGACTCCAGGGTTACTCCAAAGGATCAACTATGGCATCAAGACAGCTTTCTGTTTTGTTATTCCTGTTATATACGTGTGGTCATGACGCTTGGCTCTACATGGTTTGCAAGACCACTTCCACACGCAATGCATCATTTAGTCTAGAATTAGATCATATGCTGCAGGTGACTGATTGAGCATGATGGCCCCAATTCTTCATTTCTCCCTGTATTTGTGCCTTTTACCATGAGACTCTACAATTTTTCTCACCGAAGAGACAGAGTCTATTTCCCATCCCTTAAATCTAGGCTAGACTTGTGATGTGCTTTTGCCAATTGTATGTGGATTAAGTGACCATGTGCTAGCTCTAAGGCAGGGCCACAAGAGATCATGTGTATTTCTACTTCTTAATCTTTGCAATTGTCATGAGAACATGCCTGATGGAAGATGAGAGATATGTGGCTCAGTCACCCAGTAGCACTCGATGATAGCTGGCCTTCCATTAGACATGTGAGTATGCCCAGTAAAAAATAGGCCAGAAGAACCACACAGCTGAGCTCCAGATAAATCCATGATCACAGACTCATGGGCTAAATGAATGCTTGCTGTATTAAGTCATCGAGTTTTATTTCACAGCATTATTATGGCAATAGATAATTGACACACATGGCCATGCTGCACGGAAGGCTGAGAAAACAATATCTGGTATTTTCAGCCTCAATAATGCAAAAGAATAATAGCTACTGACTGGGTAGGCAATCAACAAAGTCTACCCTAGCAGCCAAGAGGAATGAATGACAAATATACACAAGGCCAAGAAAAGACAAAGGCCATGCCAAATTCTCCTATGTAATTCTTCAAAAAGGAGAGACCAGCAGGTGAGGGGTTAAGTAGAGAATGAGGTGAAAGTAGCCAAGTCCTTATGCAGCCAAGATTTATCAGGTCTTTCTGCTTGAGTTGTGATGATAAATGCATCAGGGACTGTATTATCAGCAAGACAATTGCAGAATCATGGGATGACTCGCTGTAATACAGAATTCATGAGCTTCTGGAAATAGTCTATATTAAGGCACTTCTCCCAGGTCACTTCAGTAGAGTTTGGACATTCATAATTTAATACATGGTTCTTCTTTAAACTGAGTCCCTACATCTGAAAACGCGTGCCTCATCCAGGGCACGGCCCAAACCAAACCCTACAGCAAAAAGTAGAACTCACCCCCTTCTTAGCTGTGTCTTCCACAATCCTTTGCATTTGTTTTACATTTTCTCTTTCCAAATAACTTCCAGGATTTCTTGGAATCCTTTCCTCCACCCCAAGAGGTGAACTTTTCAATTCTAATACCAGATGAGAACACTGAAGGTTGAAGTTGTCCCTTGCCCTGAGCTCACAAGTGAAGTGGAGGGAAAGCTTTTAATCTTTCTGCCCACTATCTCTCCATGTCCTTCCCCATCACAATTCAGGTCTCTGCTCAAGTGCCACCTCCTCAAGGAGGACTCCTGAGCCATTTGTCTTGAATTACAACCCCTGTAGTAATTCTCTCACCTGCTTTATTTTTGTTAATAAGTCTTATCACTATCTGATGCAGTATCACACATTTATCTATTTATTTTTAGTTGATCTTCTCAGTAAGCTCTCTGAGGGCAGGAACTTAGTCTTCTTACAGCTACATTTTTAGTTCCTATAAGAGTAACTGGCATGTAGTAAGCAGTGAACAAACATGGGCTGAATGAATTAATGAGTGAAGACAACAATCAACTTGATCTTCCATTCCACACCTGTGGAAGCACAGATCCCTCCAGAGTCACCATAACACTGACCTTTTGAATCTGCAGAACTTCCCCCATTCGTAGAGAATATCCCTTCAACTTATTTTCTACCTCTATCCCACATCACTTAGACCCAGTGAGAAACTCAAATCCTTCCACAGTGGTCACCAGAAATATTTCATGCACACAAATCATCCTTAGACATGGTCAACTTGACTGATAATTTGGTGTAGGAAGTCAGAGAAAGAATTTACATCATATGACTGGAAACAATTCCATAGGCAACATTAGGCATCACTGCTTTTAATATGGCATATAGTCCCACCACCATCAAAGAGTTTTTACTAGCAACTTTTGCCAAACTTCAGTACCTCACTCCACCTCAAACTATGGATATCTGAACTCCCTTTATACCCCCTTTCCTGTCTCCTCTTCCCTCTCCTCCCTTTCTTCTCCACTTTCTTCTTACCTCTCCTCCTTCAGTAAAACAGAGAACTTTGGGTATTCCAATGCTTTACCTCCCATGCTTGCCCTCTTATGCCCCAAGAAGATATTTTTATAAACAAAGATAGCACATTCCCTAAAAGAAATTCAGGTCCCACTGCTACACTGGAGGACCAAGACCACTGGGGTATAAACACAAAGAAAATGGAGGAGAACCACCCTTTCTGGTATACCTACGATATTTGTTGCTTTGTTTAGCCTCCCAGACATGATGTAATTTAGAATTTATTTTCTCCATCAAAGAAATTAGATAATTCAGGCTTAATAAGGAGGTAGCCTGCCCAAAGTCACTGAATAAGTAAGTGAATAGGATTCAAATTCAAGTCTAAGTTCAAATGATGACCACACTTATCCTCCCTTTAGGTAACTGGAAAGTTAAGCCCATGAAATGATTTAATAATGAGATCATAAGATAAAAGAAAAAGTTTCTTGTCTCTCTTTCAAACTTTAGATCTGTTTTCAAATGTTCCAATAATATCTAAAATTCAATCTGCACACAACTGTCTTCACCCCACCTGCTCCTCTCTTAATTACAGAAAATGGTGTCTGAGCCAAGAAACAAGAAGTCCTCCTGAAGTCTCCATTGCCTTCACTGTTTATGTCTGATCTTTATTTAGTACCCCTAAACCTCACTCACCCCAGTGCCCACCCACTGCCACTGCCCTGACCAGCATGTCCTCTCAGTACTGGACAACAGCAGCCACTTCCCCTCCTAGTCCTGCTCACCTCACTTTCCAATCAGAGTGACTGCCTGGCACCCTGCTTTTACACTCCTGTCTCATTTTCATCCTTTTCCTCAGCAGTTCTTTATGCCTAGAGCTTCATCTCCTACTTTTTTCTCTATCTACAAGTCCTTACTCTCCCTTCATGGCTCAGATTATGTACTTCTCCCTGTCCCCCTCACCCCAGCAGTACTTTCTCTACACACCACAATCCACCTTCCCCCTAGGTTTTTTCTAAGACAACCCTTCTCATACCATACTTAATATTTGCTTTACTTGCCCAACTTCCCACTAAACCATGACCACCTGGAAGGCAGGAACTAAAAGATTTTTTTCTTACAGGTGCAGGACCCATAGTAAACACTTGATGAATATTGGTGAATGAATGAATGAATGAATTCCTCCCTCCCAGTATAGACAGTGACACATAGATCCACTGTAGCTTCCACATCACCACTGCTCTGTAGTATTTTATTCCTGTTTCTATCCATTTCACGAATCTTTTTTTTTATGTGTCCTTGCAATTTGAAAATTGTGTATTGATGTATATAAGCTAACTGGCATTTCTAGAATCTGGATGATTAATACATTTCCTTTGAAGGAAAGTGATCTCTGTGGACCACCCCAGTTTCCCCAGGTCCACAGACCTAGGTTTGAAAAACATTCACTTTATTTAAGAAAATGAAATCTTATCCTATGCAGTGGTAAATTACCCCTGCTAGATAAACTTTATCTATAAGACTTATAAAAAGAGAAAGAAATTAAAACTAAAAAAAAAAATTCTTATAACTCAAGGAGCCTTAAGAACATACAGGCCTCCAAGTTTCATGACCCCAGTTTGAGAAACACTGAACAAGACTCTGAGGACTATAAATAACCTAAGGTCACCTAGTTCAACTTCCTTGTCACACAGACAAGGAAACTGAGGCTCATAGAATGGAGTGGTGGGCTTCAGATCACACTGAAATGCAGACTGGAACCTGGAACTTCTGGATTTTGGTTCCTAGAACCTACTTTCTACCCTGAATTACACTGATAGTTATTATTAAAGAAAAAGTTGTGCAAAGGCACTTTTTTTTTTTTTTTTGAGACGGAGCCTCAAGCTATCCCCCTGGGTAGAGTGCCATGGCTTCACAGCTCACAGCGACCTCCAACTCCTGGGCTCAAGCGAGTCTCCTGCCTCCGCCTCCCAAGTAGCTGGGACCACAGGCGCCCGCCACAACGCCCGGCCATTTTTTGGTTGCAGCCATCATTGTTGTTTGGCCGGCCCGGGCTGGGGATTCGAACCCGCCACCTTAGGTGTATGTGGCTGGCGCCTTAGCCGATTGAGCCACAGGTGCCGAGCCATCCATCTTCCCTCTTCAGAACTCCTCCGCCCTTGCAGAGCAAACACTCTGTACCCACTAAACACTACCGCATCTCCCAAACGTTGTCGTGCATAGTTAAATTCACACATTTGTATTTCATGTTATATATTTTTAGGTTTACATATCAACATGGAAGAGAAATAGTTTGTAAAATTTTGTAATGAATATTTTGTAAATAAAGGCACATTTCTCTACAATTTCCCATTTCCCCTATGGATGTACAGATAGAGTGAAGAGATTTCTACGTTAGATGAAGAGACTTCCAGTTCATTCTAGATACCTCATCAGAGTAGAATCATACAGTATTTTTGCCTTTTTGCGATGGCTTATTTTACTTAGCATAATTCCCTCCATGCTCATCCATGTTGTAATATGTGCCACAATTTCCTTTTTTTTTTGCAGTTTTTTTGGCCAAAGTTGGCTTTGAGCTCACCACTTCCAGTACATGGGGACCAGTGCCCTACCCCTTGGAGTCACAGGGCACCGCCCACTTTTTTTGCCGTTTTTTTTTTTTACCTTTTGGCCTAGGCTGGGTTTGAACCTGCCACCTCCGGTATATGGTGCCTGTGCCCTACTCCTTTGAGCCTCAGGTGCCACCCATAGAATGTCTTTTTTTGTGAAGACTGAGGAGTAATCATCCATTGTGTGGCTAGCCCACACTGTGTGTGTTCATTTTTCTCTTGGTGTGCGCTTGGGTTGTTCTACCTTCTGGCCACTGTGAATCATGTTGTTATGAACACAGGTACACAAATATCATTTTGAGTTCTTGTTTTCAGCTCTTGGGAGGTATTATCCACAAGCAGAATTGCTACGTCACAGGGTAATTCAATTTTTAACTTTTTGAGAAACTTCCATGCTGTTTGCCATTCTGTCTGCACCATTTTACACTGTCCAAACAGTGAGATTAACTTCTCTGCTTCCTCAGCAGCCCTTGGTGTTTTCTACTTTTTTTTTTTTTTTTTGGTCGTTTGTTTGTTTGCTCTTTTGTTTGTTTGTTTTCCTGTTTCCATGCCAACTGTGAAGTGGTATCAGTTTTTGGTTTTGATTTGTATTTCTCTAATGATTACTGATGTTGAGGGTGTTTTTATGTGTTTGCTGGATACTGTGTGAATTTTGAGGCTGGATGATAAAAAGCTAACGAGACTCCCCTTGTTTGCTGACACACTCACTCCTGGAGTCTTAAGTTCACCACATACAAAATCCTAGGACCATATGATCTAATTAAAAAAAAAAACCCTGGACCCCCCAAGGCTGCCATATTGTAAGGAAGCCCAAGCTGTGTGGAGAGACCGAGTGTAGGTGGTCTCAGGAGTGTTCCTTCTGAGGGCTGATTTTTAGTCTTGCCAGCCGAGGCACAAGACAAGTGAGTAAAGAAATCTCCAGATAATTCCAATGTCCAGTTTTCCAGGAATCATTTGAGTCTTCCCCTATTCAGTCCCAGACTGAACAGGACATACCGTCCCCAGTGTGCACCAGTACAAATTCCCAATCCACATATGTGTAATGAAATGTTTGTTGTTTTATGTCATTAAGTCTGGAGTGGTTTACTAGGCAGCACTAGATTATAGGTGCAAGCTCATGTCGGCCGCTGGCCTTGACCCCCCTGGGGAGGGGTGTGCACTCCTGGGTGTTTCCATCTGGCTAACAGCAGTTGGTGCACCTTCAAGCTACTCCATGCAATAGTCCTTTAAACTGGAGTTTGGGTCTCTGGGTGGGTAAATCAGCAAAGAGTGAACCTGGGTAGGACACCAGCCATTATCTACTACCGAGAACCATTGATACGTCATCTGCCCTGGGATCGGAGTTAATATTTTCATAGGAAACTGGTGGTGTCGAGTTAAAAGTAGATTGGAAAAGTGAGCAAGGAGGGTTAAGACAGAGGCTGAAAGAGAAGAGTGAGAGAGATGCTAGTGCCATAATTTTTCCATCTCCTAGCCCAGGGCTAGGCTGGAAGTTCCACATTTAAAGACGAACAAGGACAGCTAAATCAATAGTTAGGAAATTGCCAGAAAAAAGACTGTTTTCTGCAGATGACATAAAATTTTCCAGAGACATTCTCAACAATATAAAGATGCTAGAATAAATGAAATAGATTTCCTTCTCGGAGCAAGTTCATAGGAGCAAAAACACTGTGTAGAAGCCTAAGAAGGGACAGTTGAGTAGACAATCACAAAGCAGGCTTTAAAATAAATAATAAATGCTATTCTGAGTCATTTTCCCTTTATAGTTTAATGTGATGTGATGGAAAAATTGTCATGAGAAGTCCTCAATGTTTATGAACAAACAAGCTAAAATTACATGGGCGCCACCTCATTCCTATTTTGACCATCAACTTTCTCTCTAAGAGTCTGCTCTATTACTAATATTCTTGAACCCATAGACCTGTTCAATCCAATTTAATCATGAAATGGAGCACAGGTTGCCCTTGGTCAGGATACTCAGCTTTGAAGCTCAGCTTAAATGTCACTGGGTCAGAACACTCTTTCTTGACCATTCATTTGGAGTAGCAGCCCAGGTCCGCTGCATCACATTGAATATTTTCCCCTTTCTGTTTATCATGACCTGCTATCTGTTATTTCTCTTGTACATTGATTTATTTCCTGCTTTTATATTCCTACAACCACCTTCATCTTCACCACCACCACTGCCAGCATCTCCGACATCACCAGTGCAATGGTTTGAATGTGTCCTCAGTGTTTATAGGACACCACAGTATTGGGAATTTGGGCCTCTATAAGAGGTGATTAGGTCATGAAGGTTCTGCCGTTGTGAATGGATTAATATCGTTATTGTGAGAGGGGATTATTGAGAGTGGCTTTGTATGGGGATTAGTTATTGAGAGAGTGGCTTTGTTATAGAAGTGAACTTGGCTGTCTCTTGCTGTCACCCTCTTTTGCCTTTTGATTTTCCGTCAGCAGATGGTACAGAACAAAGGCCTTTGTCAGATGTTGGTGCTATGCTTTTGGACTTCCCAGACTCCAGAGCTAAGAACCAATCCATTTCAGTTTATTATACATTATTCAACCTGTAGTATTTTGCTACAACAACAGAAAATGGACTAAGAGCACCACCATTAATACTACATCACCACCATCACCAATACTAACACCATCAACACCACCACCATTAGTATCATTCCCCATCACCACCATCAACACCATAGCCACATGACCACCACTATTACTACCATCTCTACCAACAGCACCCCACTTATATCATGGCTACTGCCATCATCCCTACTATCACCACCATCATCTCTGCTATGAATATGAAATCACTGCCACTGTCTATATCATCACCCAGACTAATACCATTATGACATCACTGTCCCTGCCTTCATCATCACCCTGAATAATACCACCATTATGACATAACTGCCACTGACTTCATCATCACCCTGTATTATTCACCATTATGACATCACTGCCATTGCCTTCATCATCACCATGAATAATACCATTGATACCGGATTTCTAACACTGGATTCATTCGATGAATGAATCGACAGACCACAGAATGAACAGTGGTTTTATTTACAACTCAAAGAACCAAACCTCCTTGCAGGGCAGGATGCAAGTGTTACAACTCTTGTGAAAACAACTCTTACAAAGAACCAAGCCTCTTTGTAGAGCAGGATAGATGTGCTACAGCTCTTACAAAGGACCAAGCCTCTTTGTACGGCAGGATCAGCAGCGGAAGTGTTACAGCTACAGCTCTTGCAAAGGACCAAGCCTCTTTGCAGGGCAGGATTAGCAGCAGAAGTGTTACAGCTATAGCTCTTACAAAGGACCAAGCCTCTTTGCAGGGCAAGATCAGCAGCGGAAGTGTTACAGCTATAGCTCTTACAAAGGACCAAGCCTCTTTGCAGGGCAAGATCAGCAAAGGGCAAAGCCTCTTTGTAGAACAGGATCAGCAGCAGAAGTCCCACAGTTCTGGCTCTTTCTTCCTGGATGGTCTTCTGGTCTTGTTCTTCTGCTCTATCTTCCTCGAAGGTCTGCGAGATCTGCCCCCGGCGCTCTGCTCAGGGGCCTTATATAGGTGTAAAGCTTAGCTGTGATTGGTCTATAAAATGGACCAATCAGGAGCAGGATTGAAAATGGACCAATCAGGGATAGGCACCAGTGTTTTCCCTTGATTGGCATGTCCTCCAGCGCCGCTCTACTGGAACCTCTGGGGGAAGAAAGCTCCCCTGCTTGCTCCAGCCTGCCGGTTTTTTGCCGGTTGCTGTCACCAAGACAAGGTGGCAGGTTCCCTCCCCAGGCCCCACTCGGCTGAGCTGGCTGGGGTGCCACTTTTCCGGTATCAACAGCTCATAGCAACCTCCAACTCCTGGGCTCAAGCGAGTATTTTTTTCTATTTTTAGTAGAGATGAGGGGGGCAGGGGGAGGCTCTGGCTCTTCCTCAGGCTGGTCTCTAACTCCTGAGCTCAAGCAATCCACTCGCCTCAGCCTCTCAGAGTTCTAGGATTACAGGCATGAGCCACAGAGTCCAGCCATTTTTATTTTCTTAGAGGTTAATTTTCTTGCAAAAGCAGGTCATGATTTTCAACAATGGGCAATGAATACCTGTTATTTTATTAAACTTTTTAAATCAATGAGGGAACCAAACAGATGTCAAAGAAAGGTATATTTGCAGGGAAAAAAGGAACTGTGCTACAAATGTGCAAATGAACACAAAACTGGTTTTGCCTCCAATGGTGAGAGTGGTCTCTCCACCAGAAAAAATTAATTTGCATACCTGTGTAGGCAAAAATTATTTTGCATTGTTAAAAGTTAATCTACAGGCAATGTATAGTCGTAAGTCTTCTCAGAGACAAAGGCTGTCTAGATAATGCCTAATTTTCTATTGAAGCACAAATTCTTCCCTGTAAATAATGATAACAATGGAAAATTATTCTTGTTTATACACAGGAAAACGAATACTGCTGGAAACACACAAAGTTCTTCCAGTGGAAAAACCAGTTTTGCCTCCATTGTACATTCACTTCAATGTTCCTGATAAATAAATATGCTTGTTCTTTGGATTCTCCTTTGGTCTAGTTTTACTATCTTACCCGTTTCTTCATTAATGAGTCAAATATAATCTGACTTGAAAATTTATCTCTTGAAAATTCTAAACATCTTGGAACAGTACATCTGGTATTTCAAATACCTATTGATGACTAGAGGCTACACTTGTGTGAGGGACCAGGAGCTCTATGTTTTGCCAAGGACCATCCTTCAACTAAGTCTTTGTTAAGCCTGATTTACTTTAGTTTATTTTAAACACTTGCAGTTGTTAAACATCTTGACATTGTTAGACTTCAAAAACAGTACTTCAAAGTATGGCCTTTTGGCATGATGAGTACTTTGAAAAGGTCAGGCAGTCTCTCTGACCTTTTATTTATTTTTTGCAGTTTTTGGCCAGGGCTGGGTTTGAACCTGCCACCTCCAGCATATGGGGCCGGTGCCTTACTCCTTTGAGCCACAGGCATCACACTGACCTTTTATTTTTGATATCGAGTCTTCCTCAGTTGCCCAGCCTAGAGTGCAGCCTCAGAATTTCAGATAACTAATACTACAGGTGTGCACCACCATGCCCAGCTAATTTTTTCCATTTTTGGTATAGACAAAGTCTCACTCTTGCTCAGGCTAGTCTCAAATTCCCTGAGCTCCCAAAGTGCTAACGTGAGCCACGTCTCTTTCACCTCCTCCTGCCCCTTTTTCCATCCCAAGGCAAGCTACAGAAACTAGAATTCCATTTTCCCAAGGCAGCTCATAGAAACTAGAACCCCAGCTCAGTGCCTATAGCTCAAGACACATACACCTAGAGCTGGCAGGTTGGAATCCAGCCCAGGTCTGCCAAACAACAATGACAACTACAACCAAAAAATAGCCAGGTGTTGTGGCGGGCGCCTATAGTCCCAGCTACTTGGGAGGCTGAGGCAAGAGAAACTTAAGCCCAGGAGTTGGAGGTTGCTGTGAGCTGTGATGCCACCACACTCTACCCAGGGTGACAGCTTAAGGCCACACATCGAGGCTGACAGGTTTGAACCCAGCCTTGGCCAGCTAGAACAACTATGACAACTGTAACAACAACAAAAAAATAGCTGGGCATTGTAGTGGAAGCCTGTAGTCCCAGCTACTTGGGAGGCTAAGGCAAGAGAATCACTTAAGCCCAAGAGTTGGAGGTTGCTGTGAGCTGTGACACCACAGCACTCTACCCAGGGTGACAGTTTGAGACCTTATCTCAAAAAAAAAAAAAAGAAAGAAAGAAACTAGCGCCCCCCCTCTTCCTCAAAGCCAACCATAAAATGTAAAAATATTACTGTAACCTTCCCCCTATTTGTGTATAAGAGCTGGCCATAAAGAAATTCTTTGTCCAGGCTCAGTGCCTGTGGCTCAAGCGGCTAAGGGACCAGCCACGTACACCTGAGCTGGCGGGTTCAAATCCAGCCCGGCAGGCCAAAAAACAATGATAGCTGCAACCAAAAAAAAAAAAAAAAAAAAATAGCCAGGCATTGTAGCAGGCGCCTATAGTCCCAGCTACTTGGGAGGCGGAGGCCGGAGACTCACTTCAGCCCAGGAGTTGGAGGTTGCTGTGAGCTGTGATGCCATAGCACTCTACCCAGGGCGACAGCTTGAGGCTCTGTCTCAAAAAAAAAAAAGAAAGAAAAAGAAATTCTCTGTCCTACCATGTCTGACAGTAGTGTGAACTGAAATCATAAAACCTTAAGGCTCCCCCACACACACAGAGCTAACTGACTAGACCCACCTCCGGCTTGGCCAAGGGGATCCCTAAAACTGAGTTGCTAGCTAGGAGAAAGATCAGACAGGCCTTATCATGTCCCCCTTCCTTCTCAGAGATGTCCTTTGTGATTCATTAACAGGCCTCAGGCTATGAAAGCCATACCTGCAAGTCCTCAATATACATTAAAAAAACATATGGGTCTGGGCATTTGTCCTGTAGTTTGTTCCTGATAAACTGCCCCTTATGTCTCTCTCTCTTTTTTTTTTTTTCCTTTTTCTTTTTTTGAGACAGAGTCCCACTTTGTTGCCTTAGGGTAGAGTGCCATAGCCTACCACATGGTAACCTCAAACTCCTGCACAGACCTTTATCTTTTTTTCTTTTTTTTCTAATACAGACAGAGTCTCACTTTATCGCCCTCAGTAGAGTCCTGTGGCATCACAGCTCACAGCAACTTCCAATTCCTGGGCTTAGGCGATTCTCTTGCCTTAGCTTCCCTAGTAGCTGGGACTACAGGTGCCTGCCACAACACTGGGCTATTTTTGTTGTTATTGTTGTTTTTGCAATTTGGCTGGGGTCAGGTTTGAACCCGCCACCCTGGGTGCCTATACACTGAGCCACAGGCACCACCTTGTCCTTTATCTTAACTCAAGTATTCTTTTCACTGATTCTTGGTCTATTAAACAAAGCCTAAGTCTGTTGTCAGCTAAAGAATCTTTAAACCCATCCATGACTTGTAGCTCCCTCTCCTCCTTGAGATGTTCAACCTTTTCAGGCCAAACCAACATAAGCTTTCTATGTTTTGATTGATGATTTTACCTGTAATTCTTGTCTCTCTGAAATCTATAAAACCAAACTAACCCCACTATCATGAGTCCACTTACTCAAGGCTTCTTGGGTGTGGCACCAGGTCTTAGTCCTCAACTTTGGCTCAGAATACGCCTCTTTAACTTGTTTTGCAGAGAATGGCTTCTTTTACATTGTCAGGTTATAGGCCCTCACTCCTACCTTATACATGGGAGGAAAGAATGCTATACAGAAGAACTGTTGGGGTCAGGATACTGGGACCCAGTTGGCCTAATTCAATTATTTGGCTGAGCTAAGAAAGTTCTACCAAGGCACAGCAGTAATTGAAAGTAAAAATGAATGAAAACTGAAACTGGAAATAAAACGGGAGCAGCACAGGCAAGGTGAATAGAAAACAAAAAAAAACCTGCACAAGTTTCAGTGTAACAAAGAGAAAGTTTAGAGCACTTCCAAAGAAGTGGGTCCCTCTCACGATGGAGAAGGTGAGAGGGACATCCACAAGGGCAGTATGGACGTATAAATACTTCTTTGAAATAGGTTGTAAGTCTCCCATGGGTCTTCCTGAATTGCCAGGCATTGTTGTTCTTTTCTACTGGTCATTGATTATTGTCTCTTTCCACTGGTAATTGGTTATCTAGGTTATCTCAGACCTATATTCTTATAGGCCTTCTGGACTTGCTTTTTGGTAGGCCAGGCTCTCCTCTCATCCCTCTTGAACACTTTATCTCTGTGTCCCTTCTCAGAAACCAACGCTCAGAGCAACAGTGGCAGTTAACTTTCTCCCCTGCACACCTTTCCACATTCTGTTCCCTCAGCCCAGAATGTTCTCCCTCTATTGTCTGTCAAATTACCTCAGGAGTGGGCTGCCAGATTTAATAAATGAAAACACTGAAATCCCCAGTAAATCGGAATTGCAGGTAAATAATAATGGTGTAATGTGAGTACATCCCCAAAATTGCATGGGATAGACTTACACTATAAAATAATAGTGCTCAGCACCCATAGCACTGTGGTTACGGTGCCAGCCACATACACTAGGGTGGTGGGTTCAATTCTGCCTCCAGCCAGCTAAACAATAATGACAACTGCAGCAAAAAAATAGCTGGGCGTTGTGGTGGGTGCCTGTGGTGCCAGCTACTTGGGAGGCTGAGGCAAGAGAACCACTTAAACCCTAGAATTTGAGGTTGCTGTGAGCTGTGACATCACATCACTCTACTGAGGGTGACTCTGTCTCAAAAAAAAATTTTTTTTGCTGTTTATCTAAATTAAAAATAAAGAGCAACACTCCAAATCCTCAATAAAGTATTCCCAGGCTGGGCACAGTGGCTCACACCTGTAATTCTAATTCTAACACTCTGGGAGGCCTAGGCAGGTGGATTGCTTGAGCTCACAAGTTCGAGACAAGCCTGAGCAAGAGTGAGACCCCATCCATCTCTACTAAAAATGAAAAACTGAGCAAGAGGATCTCCTGAGACCAAGAGTTTAAGGTTGCTGTAAGCTATAATCACAGCACTCTACCAAGGGCAACAAAGTGAGACTCTGTCTCAAAAAAAGATGTATTCCCAATTTGTCTCCCCCAACCTGAGAATATCCATATCCTAGTTCCCCTAGCCTGTTCCCACACCAATACCTCTTCATATCTGTATTATTGTAATTGTTAACTTCCCTTAAGACTATGAACT